>OVAX01000657.1:0-10669 GCA_900406405.1 Lepidium africanum
TGACATTCTCTATTTATATTTTTGTGTCAACATAATGTTGACATTCTCCATTTATAACAAGAACCAATTAAAGTCATGCAATGTGTGTGAGAGACATTGATTTTAATATAATAATACATAGATTAAAAACAAAAGTCTTCTTTTGCTTTGGGGGACTTGTTTCTTTTATAATAGAAGGAAACAAACAAACACGTAACCACGAAGAAGACAAAAACATCGTTAACTAAAACATGACTAACATAAATCTTAATATCAAGCAAGTTATTAATTTTCTCTTCTTCATAAGTTGCTTTGTTGCTAAACCCTCCGATGCATATGCATCCAGAGGCGGCATCGCCATCTATTGGGGCCAAAACGGCAATGAAGGTAATCTTTCGGCCACGTGTGCCACCGGCAGGTATGCTTACGTCAACGTTGCCTTTCTTGTGAAATTCGGAAATGGTCAAACGCCGGAGCTTAACCTCGCCGGCCACTGCAATCCTGCAGCCAACACTTGCACCCGGTTTAGCTCTCAGGTCAAAGATTGTCAGTCTCGTGGCATCAAGGTTGGTCCATATGATTAACTTTTTTTAATAGAAAATAAGTAGTTTGTGTTATCTTTCTCAAATCACATTGATTTTGATCCTTTTGTCAAATTTTTTATTTTAAGGTCGTGTTGTCTTTAGGCGGCGGGATCGGTAATTACTCGATCGGGTCTAAGCAGGACGCAAAAGTAGTCGCGGATTACCTGTGGAATAACTTTTTGGGCGGAAAATCATCGTCACGTCCCTTAGGTGATGCTGTTCTTGATGGTGTCGATTTCGATATCGAGCTTGGTTCTCCTCAACACTATGATGATCTCGCAAGGTATTCTTTAGGAAACATATACGGTTTTTTACCACAAATCTTTTAATATATGTTGAATTTGTCACCGAGAAATGACTACTTCTCCATTTTATATAATTTAGCTATCCTAAGCAAAATACAAAAATTATTTATTCATACTAGGTTGAAATTTTAAAAGGGCTTAAAATAAATTTTTTTCTAGTAGGATATGATTTAAAAGGACTCTAAATTTTAAAGAGGTCCAAAAATTAGTAATTATTTAGGTTAAATAAAGTATGAGGCAGTTTTTAAAATTTGGACCCTTTTATTTTAATAATTTTTTTTCATATCTTACCATATAAAAAAATTTGAGTCTTTTTCAGTTATAGACTCTAGGCAAATGTCTGGCTATATAAGACGGGCATACTTTGATTCCAATACAAGTAAATTATACTCCGAATTTATTGGTTATAAAAAAGAGGATATATTATTTCCGAGATTGTAGAGATATGATATAGATGTTTAGATTATTTATCTATGTTGAAATTTTTTTGTAATTGTGGACAGGTCTCTTAAAAAGTTAAGCCACCGCGGGAGAAAAGTGTATCTAACAGGAGCTCCACAGTGTCCATTTCCAGACAGATTATTGGGAAATGCTCTAAACACTAAACTTTTCGACTATGTTTGGATCCAATTCTACAACAATCCACCGTGCGCATACGCTTCAGGGAACACTCAAAATCTCTTCGAAGCTTGGACCAAATGGACAACTTCGATCACAGCTCAGAAAATATTTATAGGACTTCCGGCAGCTCCTGAAGCCGCAGGAAGCGGGTATATTCCGCCTGAGATACTGACTTCGCTGATTCTTCCAACTTTAAAGAAGTCTAAGAAGTATGGAGGTGTAATGCTTTGGTCTAAATTTTGGGATGATAATAATGGTTACAGTTCATCTATAGTGGCTAGTGTGTGAAACGAGTCTTATTGACCTTTCCGTGTGAATGTATGTAATAAATTTCGGTTGATTGGTTTCTTGTGTGCTATATTGGTATTCTTATTTGCAATGTTTCTATCAATATATTTCATCATCTTTCAAATTTATCAAGATAAAGACGATAACAACAACTATATTTTTAACATTGAAAAAAATAACAACCATGTATATGAACGAAAACATAGGTAAGAAATCCTTAAACATTTACTTTAAGCCTTTGACGGATTTAATATTAGTCCAATTCTGTTTTGTTATTTTAAATTTTTAATGGTTTAATTGCAGTGTCACTAGTCCATTTAATCAGTTGCCATCATTCAACGTTTTGATAAATGAAAAGAATATAGAATAATGAAAAGTATAAATTTCGGTTTATTTATGCTTAAGTTTTGCGACTCCAGATAATAATGTACAACGGGCTTCACAAATTCTATATATTAAATTTTCTACAAAAGTACAATTACAATTATGAGATTACTCATATCCAGTGAAGCTGGAATTTTGATATTAGAGAGATTTATACAGAATAACCTAAAAGTACAAAAGCAGGTGCCGTCATATCCGATATTAAACATTGTCTATTCTTTGGAACCGACCATTTACGAAAACGATGAGCTTTTGTCAAAATATAGCTTACCCATAAAGACACGTGCCATACTCTCATTCTTCATAGATCTCCCACCGAACCATCTCTCTAACTGCGTTCAAATCATGAATGCTCCATATATAACGAATATTATAGCATACGTTATACGGATTTTTAGCTTCTTGTCTCTTGCTACAAGATTCTACTATGTCTTCATTTCATTCTAATTTTAGTTTCCTCTTCTTGATGTTATGGTTGTCTTTGGTCAGCTCATTTTCAGTTGGTTTGGCCACTGAACCGCATATCGGTTTGGGTTCAAAGTTAAAAGCTAGCGAACCAAACCGGGGATGGGTTTCCGCTAAGGGTACTTTTACAATTGGATTTACTCGGTTTAAACCTACCGACCGGTTCTTACTGAGCATTTGGTTCGCACAACTTCCTGGTGATCCAACCATCGTTTGGTCTCCCAATAGGTACACATTTTATTCCCTTTTTCTTTAGTTATTACACATTTGATTTTAAACATATAAATTCTTTGCTAGTACGAACAATCGATTTGCATGTAACTAGACATTTTTCCACATTATCTTCACTTAAAATCCAAAAATATATCTAAAATATAGAAACTCCCCAGTCACACATGAAGCCGTCTTGGAGCTAGAAGCCACTGGAAACCTCGTACTCTCCGACCAAAACACCGTCGTATGGGCCTCAAACACCTCAAACCATGGCGTTGAAGCAGCGGTCATGTCCGAATCCGGCAATTTCCTCCTCCTTGGAACACAAGTCACTGCTGGTCCAGCCATTTGGGAGACTTTTTCGCAACCTTCCGATACTCTGCTCCCTAACCAACCCTTAAATGTTTCTTTAGAATTAACCTCTAACCCTTCACCGTCACGCCATGGCCATTACTCCCTGAAAATGTTGCAGCAACACACTTCGCTTAGCCTCGGCCTAACCTACAACATGAATCTTGACCCCCAGGCAAACTACTCCTACTGGTCCGGACCAGAAATTTCGAATGTCACCGGAGATGTCACCGCCGTTCTTGATGATACCGGAAGCTTCAAGATAGTTTACGGAGAATCCTCAACAGGAGCAGTATACGTCTACAAGAACCCAGTAGACGAAAATCGGACAAGTAGTAATTTCCGGTTATCTAAACAGCCGGTTCTAAGGAGATTGGTATTAGAGAACAACGGTAATCTCCGGTTATACCGATGGGACAACGACATGAACGATTCAAGCCAATGGTTCCCTGAATGGGCAGCTGTGTCAAATCCGTGTGACATAGCTGGGATTTGCGGTAACGGAGTATGCAATTTGGACCGAACCAAGAAAAACGCCGACTGTTTATGTTTGCCCGGTTCGGTTAAGCTTCCTGATCAAGACAACGCTAAACTGTGTTCAGACAACTCATCGTTGGTCCAAGAATGTGAGAGAAACATCAATCGTAATGGTACCTTTAAGATCTCGACGGTCCAAGAAACCAATTACTATTTCTCGGAACGCTCTGTTATTGAGAATATCAGCGACATGAACAACGTAAGGAGATGCGGTGAGATGTGTTTGTCGGATTGCAAGTGTGTGGCTTCTGTTTACGGTTTAGATGATGAGAAGCCTTATTGTTGGATTCTAAAGAGTCTGAATTTTGGTGGTTTTCGAGATCCTGGTTCGACTCTGTTCGTGAAGACTAGAGCTAATGAGTCCTATCCCTCCAACTCAAATCATAATGAAGATAACAATGGTTCTAAGTCGCATAAGAGCCACGGATTAAGACAAAAAATTTTGGTAATTCCTATAGTTGTGGGGATGCTTGTGCTTGTGGCACTACTTGGAATGTTGTTATACTATAATATAGATAGGAAAAGAACACTAAAGAGAGCTGTAAAGAACTCGCTTATCCTTTGTGACTCTCCAGTGAGTTTTACTTACCGCGACCTCCAGAATTGTACCAACAATTTCTCTGAACTTCTTGGATCAGGTCAGAATCAAATATTTTTATGTGGATTTTATAACAAGTTCAACTTGGTATGCTTTTAATCTTATTTGTTTTTATGATTATTCGGTAGGTGGATTCGGGACAGTTTACAAAGGAAACATAGCGGGTGAAACGCTGGTCGCAGTGAAGAGATTGGACAGATTATTATCTCATGGTGAGAGAGAATTCATCACTGAAGTCAATACTATCGGTTCAATGCATCATATGAACCTCGTTCGCTTGTGTGGTTACTGCTCGGAAGACTCACACCGGTAAGATAAACACATTAGACTTAGACTTTCATAATAAAGATTTTAAAAGCAAAAAGATTTTTAAGGAGAATGTGTTTTTTTCTCTTGTTTGGGATTTTATAGGCTTCTAGTTTATGAGTTCATGATAAATGGTTCTTTAGACAAATGGATATTCTCTTCGGACCGGACTGCTAGGCTGCTTGATTGGCGAACACGTTTTGAGATAGCTGTTGCGACCGCGCAAGGGATCGCTTATTTTCACGAGCAGTGTAGGAACAGGATTATTCATTGCGACATTAAACCTGAAAACATCTTGTTAGATGAGAATTTTTGTCCTAAGGTATCAGATTTCGGACTGGCCAAGATGATGGGAAGAGAGCATTCACAAGTCGTTACAATGATTAGAGGTACAAGAGGGTATTTAGCTCCGGAATGGGTAAGTAACCGACCGATCACAGTAAAGGCCGATGTGTATAGTTA
This sequence comes from Lepidium africanum, assembly GCA_900406405.1. Lineage (NCBI taxonomy): Eukaryota > Viridiplantae > Streptophyta > Magnoliopsida > Brassicales > Brassicaceae > Lepidium > Lepidium africanum. The sequence continues at coordinate 5,094 of OVAX01000657.1, forward strand.
TGGAATGCTTCTTCTTGAGATTGTTGGTGGTAGAAGAAATCTCGATATGTCCCTTGACGCTGAGAATTTCTTCTATCCTGGATGGGCATACAAGGAACTAACAAACGACACAGCTTTGAAGGCTGTTGATAGGAGACTACAAGGAGTAGCAGAGGAAGAAGAAGTAGTGAAAGCTCTTAAAGTGGCCTTCTGGTGCATACAAGACGATGTATCAATGAGGCCATCTATGGGAGAGGTAGTGAAGCTTCTAGAAGGTTCTTCCGACGACATAAATCTGCCGCCGATGCCACAAACAATTCTAGAAATTATAGAAGAAGGATTGGAGGATGTGTATAGAGCGATGAGGAGAGAGTTTAATAATCAGCAAATCAGCTCTTTGACTATTAATACCATCACAAACTCTCAGAGTTATCGTTCCTCTTCTCGGTCTCATGCTACTTGTAGTTATTCTTCAATGTCTCCTAGGTAGAGATTATTTTTCGGTTTTAGCTAGGACAACAAATATTCCCACACTCAAATTATATGATTTTTTAATAGAAATTTGTATCAATTTATTTGATTTTTTCAACTTACAATATTTAAAACTATTTTAATAGTTTGTATTTTTGAGCAGATTATTTATTCTTTTCTATTTACTCAAATTATATCAAAGTATCCACGTAGTGGGACAAAGTTTACAAAAACAGATTAACTTTTAATTGATTGAATAAGTATTATATACTTTAAATATGAAATTATAATTTTTTAAGGAGAATCTTAAAACAGATTACTTTGAGTGTTTCGTTATCTAATGTACCAAAACAGATTGGTGGTGAAGGTACATCAATAAGAACTTGTCTTCTAAAAAAGTAAGAAGACCTTTGTTTTGCAAGATGATGAAGTGATGACAGCAGCTGCTGCAACCAATCTTCAAATTGGCGATGAGGAGCTTGCAGTTAATGAGGCTAGTGGCTGCAACTTGGCTGTAGCAAATGGTACCAAGGAGGTTGCTGGTTGCGATTTGGTGGCTGGGAATGGGATCAACGATTCTATCCAATTGGACAAAGGTATGATCAAAAACATGTTAATCTCATCAATTTCCCAGGACTTTGAAATTATTGGTGTAATGATGCTGAAAAATGTAACAGAGAAGGCGACTGAATCAACCTTAGATTCTATGGCTTTTGAAGCTGCTGTAACAAGTGTACAAGAGCTGTCTGATGCGGATAGAGCTAAGATCCATGAGGAATTTGCTCAAAAATTGAATCAATGTAAGGAAGCTAAGCTCACCAAACCGCCCGCAGGTCCGAGAAAGCCCTCCTCGAGATCTTCAACTCCTCTTCGTGGGGTGAGTTGCAAGAAAATGCTGGTTGTTGCAGCTATGTCTCCTCACAAGATACCTAGTGATAACAAGGCAAAAGAGGGAAAATTTAAGGAGCAAGTCAAAGACTCCATGAAGTTTTAATTTCTTTTAATTCTTATGATTTTACTGACTTTGTGTTGGAATTGCCAAGATTAGGCAATAAGATTACTATTAATTATTTGAGGGATATTTGGAGAAAATTCAAACCTGAATTTTTATTTCTTTCATAAACAAAAAATAATTTCTTTTTTTTTGGAAAAAATTCAATCTCATTTGGGCTTTGACCAATTATCTACTATTGAACCATCAGGTTCTAGTGGAGGTTTGACTTTATTTTATCCTAATAGTTATAATGTTATTATAAATTATAAGGATAAAAATATGATAGAGATTTCATTAGAACTCCAAGGAATAAAATCAGATATTACTTTTTTCTATGGAGAACCGGTCCAAAATAGAAGAGACTATGTATGGGAACGATTAACCAGAATGGGCATTGTTCGTACATCCCCTTGGTTAATCATTTGAGATTTTAATGAACTATCAGGTAATCATGAGAAACAGGGTGGTTCACTTAGATCTGCTAATTCTTTTCTAGTTTTTAATCAAATGATCTGGGATTGTGGACTTATTGAATTTCCAAAATTAGAAAATTTTTGGTCGTGGCGGGGTGTTCGAAATGATGGCATCATTCGCTGTGTACTTGATAAAGCTTTTGGAAATAGTGAATGACATGATTTTTTTCCCCAATCAGAAGTTGAATATCTGGATATGATTGGTTCTGATCATCGACCGATTTTGGGACGTTTCAGAGATCAAGCCCATAAACCCAACAAACAATTCCATTTTGATAAACGATGGATTGGCAAGGTGGGTTTTAAGGAAATAATAGAGAAGTGTGGAAAGGTTTTCCTTGTCGACGGAAAGTTTCCTTTTCATGCAAAATGAAGAATTGTCGGAAGGAAATTTCTCACTAGAGAAGTAAGAACTTCCAGTCAAGTCATCAAAAAATATTAACTTTACAGAAAATTGTAGAAGACTACAAAACCTGTAACACAAATAATAAAGATGCACTCACAGAAGCTAATTCTAATCTTAGACAGGCTTATGTTGAGGAGGAGGTTTACTGGAAACAGAAAAATAGGAACAAATGGCTCCAGGAGGGGGATGAAAACACTAGATATTTTCATGCTCAAACAAAACAAAGACGAGCACGAAATAAAATAGTTGGTCTAATAAATAAGAATGGAAATTGGATAACGAAAGATGAGGATATTCTGTCCGAAGCCTCATATTATTTTTCAGAGCTCTTTTTTAGCAATGATAATGCTCATATTATTTTGGATGAGATAGAACCCAAAATTACGGATTCTGATAATCAATTTTTGATGAAATTAGCCACTGAAGAGAAGATAAAATCGGCCCTATTCCTAATGGACCCTGGAAAAACCCTAGGACCAGATGGTATGACGGCCCTCTTTTTTCAGAATTCTTGGAATACTATTAAAGAAGACTTAGTTACTCTAGTGAACGATTTTCTTAGGAGAGGTTCTTTCGAATGGGAGCTGAATAAAACTAACATATGTCTTATTCCTAAGATCTCTAGACCGACTAAGACGGCAGAATATCGGCCTATTAGTTTATGTAATGTTGGTTATAAAATAATATCAAAGGTTTTGTGTTTAAGACTTAAGAAAGTTTTACCGAAACTAACCTCTGAGACACAGTCAGCTTTTGTAGCTGGACGACTCATCTCATATAATATTTTGATTGCTCTGGAGATGTTTCATGCACTTCAAACCAATAAGGCTGTTAAGGGTCAATTCATGGCCATAAAAACAGACATGAGCAAGGCATATGATAGAGTAGAATGGAATTTTATCGCTACCTTATTAAGGAAATTAGGTTTTAGTGATACATGGACAAAATGTATTATGCACTGTATCACTAGTGTTGAATACTCGATACTTATAAACGGAGTCCCTGGGGGAAAAATTATTCTGCACAGAGGTTTACGACAGGGTGATTCCCTGTCACCTTATTTGTTCATCTTATGCACAGAGGTTCTCATCTCTAAATTGCGACTAGCTGAGCAACAAAACCTTATTATAGGTATCTCGATTGCCCGAGCTAGTCCGAATGTCTCACATTTGCTGTTCGCAGATGATAGTTTATTTTTTTGTTAAGCCTCCAAAGAAGAGGCCACACAAATTTTACATATTCTTAAAGAATATGAACTAGTATCTGGACAACAAATTAATTTTGACAAATCATCTATTCAATTTGGAAATGCTGTTCTGGATACCCACAAGATGGAATTACATCGGATCCTTGGAATATCTAAATTAGGAGGGATGGGTTCCTATTTGGGCCTCCCGTAAAATATAAGTGGGGCCAAGACAAAAGTTTTTGCCTTTGTCCGTGAGAAACTCCAGGAAAGAGTAAATAGTTGGTCTTCCAAATTCCTTTCTAAAGCTGGGAAAGAGGTTCTAATTAAATCAGTTATCACAGCTTTACCCACATATGTAATGTCATGCTATAGATTACCTAAAGCTGTCATACTTAAGTTGAATGAAGCAATAGCTGATTTCTGGTGGTCAAATCCCGAGACTTCTAAAGGAATACACTGGAAAAAATTATGTAAGCCAAAGTCTGAAGGAGGGTTGAGTTTTAGAGCGTTAGAGGAATTCAACTCGACTCTCCTGACCAAACAACTTTGGAGATTAATTGACTTCCTTGATTCACTTTTCACGAAACTAATGAAGGGACTGTACTATAGGGATCAATGTCCTTTTTCAGCAAAAACGGTGGCTTCCCCTTCTTACGGGTGGTGGAGTATTGTTTCTACGAAACCTTTAGTCTCTAAAGGTATCATTATAAAAATTGGTGACGGGAAAACAATCCAAATTTGGAAGGACCCTTGGATACCAGATATTGTTCCTAGGCTCGCTTTTTATTCCTATCCACCCTTATTCCCTGATATGACCATCGATCAATTCATTGACCATAACATGGGCACATGGAAAGAACTCTTAGTACGTCAATATTTTGAACCAAATGATGTTCAAATAATTCTTGGAATTCCAATACCTAGAAGGCAAAAACCTGACTATTGGGGTTGGTATTTTACTAAAACAGGACGCTACTCAGTCAAATCTGGTTATCAAACTGAAGAATCTTTTTCTATACTAGAAACATGACAATTTGGTCCGAATTTCCAAGCACTGCACAAGAAAATTTGGAAATTAGATTTTCCAAATAAAGTGCAACACTTCATCTAGCAAGCTTTATCAGCTTGTGTTGCTGTAAAACAAAATTTGTCTAAACGTGGAATTAAGTGTGATACTAAATGTTCACGATGTGGTTCAGATAATGAAACCATTAATCATGTTCTTTTTGAATGCCCACCTGCACTCCAAACTTGGGCTTTATCGAGTACACCTTCGGCACCAAATATTTTCCCTTGGGAATCAATTTGGTATAATCTTGATTACTTGTTCTGGCGGATTCCTAATTAAAATGACACAAAAATCTTTCCATGGATCATTTGGAATTTTTGGAAAGCGAGAAACGATTTCTGCTTCTCAGGTCAGGATTCTGATCCTCGCCAAATAAATCTTCAGGCGATAGCAGACCATAAAGAATGGACTGGAGCCCGTAGTGAACTTAAGGCTTTCAGAACTTCCTCAGAAGTTCATACTGCCCTTAAAAAGTCTTCATTGACTGTCGCCTCCACAACTAATCAAGGTTTCATAGGTTATAAATGCTTTGTGGACACTTCCAGGAAGAATACAGATCTTCGAACCGGCTTAGCTTGGTACTGTTTTCCAGATTCAGTGGACGGTGAACGTATGGGGGCTCGAGGAGTCCATCGAAGCCTTTCTACCCTTCATTCAGAAGTAGAAGCAGCCTATGGGCAATGGAATCTCTTATGGCACTTCATATCACGCAGGTGGAGATATCGACAGATTGCGAGACGGTTATGCAGATTATGGATCACCGAGAGGAGTGGCCAGCTTTTTTACCTTATCAGGAGGAGTTCTCTAGGCTAAGTTCTCTGTTTCATTATCTCTCTCTTTCTGTTATCCCACGACAACTGAATCATAAAGCTGATTCTCTCGCTTGTAGTGTAAAAGAGAATGCTTATGATTTAGTGTTATAGACTCTCTACCTTTGTGGTTTGATTTTAATATAATTGCCGTTGACAAAAAAAAAAAAAAAAAAATCTTTAAAA
>OVAX01000657.1:10684-69443 GCA_900406405.1 Lepidium africanum
AAAAAAAAAAAAAGATCTTTAAAACATTACTTATCATATTAGTTAATCAAACCACTTATCATATTGCAAGTGGTCTTTACTCTAGTGGCAGACGGTAAGTCTACTAAAAGCAGGCGTATTTGCATATTCTGGGATCGAGTCTCACTACATACATTATGTAGGAACTTGTCTAATGGATCGGCTAGTTGTTGGCTAGTGTTGACAAAAAAAACTAGTTTAGAGGAATATTATTTATAAGAGTCTGATTCCTAAAAATTCTTCTAGCATTTCGAGTGAAAAGTGGAAGATTCTCTCAAGGTGCGAGAGATTTTTTTAATAAGGTTTGAAGGTTGGACAATCTTTTGGATCTTCTATCATTTTAATAACCTCATCACATTTTGTTGCGAACACCACTTTATAAATCTAGAGGAAGATAAGCAACACTATCGTCCATAGCAGAATTTCAACCTTCAAACGCAATGGCGAAAACCTTCTTCTGATATTTTGTGCTCCTAAATTCTTGCTTCCTATATTGTTAAAAAAGCATACGATCCTAATCCTGAAAAATAGTCTAAATCTTTCTAAAATTCATCTACAAAACATCTATAACTAATAAATGATGGAGATAACACTAGTGGTCTAAAAACCACTTCATAAATTTGACTTCAAGATCAATTATTCTCTCGATGTGCATAAATGAATAAACATTAGTATGCCTTTTGGTGCACAATAAAATAAAAACCACGAAAAATTGAATAAACATATCAAACTCATAAAATATGTAGAAAAATTCTTGATCTTATTTTGTATACCCTGTTTATAATTAAATCAACTTCTATCTAATAAACTTAATAGAACAAATGAGAAATATTAAAATAATTTATTGAAATAAAAATAAGACAAAAATATTAAACAGTAAATATAGTATTCACACAGAAGAAATTTTTTTCCCAGTGTCTCTTCTTTTAATATATAGAAGATTTTAAAAACTTAAAAACATAAGATTTTTTTTTTTTGACAAAGCTTTGATCCCTCTTCTTATAAAGGATGCTGAATTCTATGACCACTAGATTTTCACTAAAAGAAAAATTTGGCCCTGCAATCAATAAAATCTTAAATATATCAAATCATGGATATGATTATTTCACATTGACTGTTTTAAAAATATTAATTATAGAAAAGAACTATTAAATGATAACAAATTATGCCAAGAAGCAGGTGGCGTGGCTTGCCTCTGATTTAGTTTGGCATCAGGTGGGGGTTCAAATCCCGTCAATTCTAGTACGAACAATTTGGCTATGGATCGGGTCTTTGTTGATCCTATTAGTAGAAAGAATGAGTAAGATTAAAAAAAAAATGATCACAAATTACAAAAAGCGTACTTGTATACTTGTGAAATGGTTAAAAAAACTAAGAAGTCGCACGCTTAGCGATGGCAAAAGATACTCTAATCTTAATGATCTGATTTTGCGCTAGCAGTATCTGTCCCGGTCAAATCGGACTTTAGTAGGGTCAATTCCTATTTCATTTTTAAATTATCAACTTCGATTCAGAACGTTTCTAACGTTGGACGTCTTGAAACCTGAAAGATAGTACAATAGCCTACAAAAATATAATTTAAATCTACTTTTTGTTTTGATTCCTAGATACTAAATAATAAATTTGATTATTAATATGATTAATTGAAAACTTCTCTTCATTTCTACATCAATTTTCATATGATCAAAGTTATAATTTGTAGTGAAATTCCACCAAACACTCTTACTACTTTCTTTCTTTCTCAAATCTACTATTATAGACTTTGATTGGTGAAAGAGTTTAACTTAAAATTCAATATTTACGGACTATTATTATTGGAATTTAGTTCCAACATTTTTTAAGTTTTGATTCAATATGTACGAATTTAATCGTACTTTGATCGAATGTGCAAGTAAAGAAGATAAAGAGACACAAGGTATTTAACGAGTTCGGATTTCAAACCGGAATCCTACGTCTCGCCGGAGATATACTCTGGAATCCATTATCACCGAGTTATAGAATTTGATCCTTACAATGCTTAAGGATCACTCACACTCTCACTCGAAATCTCTCTGTTACAATCCCCTCTCAAACCCGAAAGAACAATTTTAACAAAGAAGATAACAACTCAGAGAGAATCAAAATAACAGATGAAGAAAACGAAAGGTTTTCTTCTCACTCAGCTCTCAGCTCTCAGTCTTTGTCCTTGCTTTTGACTGTTAAAGAGCTTACCCGTGTGAAGTGGCTAGATCTCAAAACTTGACCCAAATAAGAGCCATTAAACTCAATGGCACTCGAAGCCCAATAACTCAGCTTCACTTGCAAACTCCCTTTGCCTTTTAAACTCTCTTGATCATGACTACCACTTCAAATCTTCACTTTAGTCGTGATCAACTCTGTCTTGGTGGATCTCCTGTTTTCCCTTTTGCTTAGTTTTCAGAAACTCGAAGCATCTTCAGTGCATCTTGTAACTTGTAAACCGGTATTACTTAGTAAGCATATCAGCTAGATTGCCTGCTGTTGGTATCTTCAACACTTCAATCTCCCCTTTGCTTATCTGATCCCTTATATAGTTGAGCTTGACTGCAAAGTTTTTGGATCTTTTATGGTATAATGCATTCTTAGACAACGCAATTGCACTCTGTGAATCACAGTATATTTTAACTATCTCTTGTGAATATCCAAGTTCACTTGCCAGTCCTTTTAACCAAACTCTTTCCCTTGCTGCTTCAGTTAAAGATACATACTCTGCCTCTGTTGTTGAAAGCGCTACAACACTCTGAAGATTTCATTTCCAACATACTGTGTTTCTTCCAACTGTGAACACAATTCCTGATGTTGATTTTCTGTTGTCCAAATCTCCTGCAAAGTCAGAATCACAGTAACCTTTTATTGTAAAATCTTCACTTTTCTCAAACTTTAAACCCGTAGTCACTGATCCTTTGATATATCTTAATGCCCACTTCACTGCTTGCCAGTGATCTTAAATTGGTTTACTCATACATCTGTTGATTAGTCCCATAGTGTAAGCCAGGTCTCGTCTTGTTCATATCATGGCGTACATGATGCTTCCGACTGCACTTTGATAAGGAACATTCTTCATACTCTGTTCTTGTTCTTCTAATTGCTGTTTTGTAGCTGCTTTCAATTTCAGATGAGCTCCCATTGGTGTTGACACTTCCTTGGCTTGATCCATCTTGAAATTGCTTAGAACTCGTCTCAGATAGCTCTCTTGTGTAACTTTGAGTGTTCCTGCATTTCTATCTCGACATATTTCCATACTCAAAATCTTTCTAGCATCTCCAAGATCTTTCATCTCAAATTCAGACTTTAACAAGTCCTTTAAGATCCTTATCTCCGACTTATCCTTTGATACTATCAAAATATCATCAACATAAAGAAGTAAATAGATATACTGTTCTGACTTCAATTTCTTAAAGTAGACATAGTAATCATAGTCACTTCTTATGTAGCTATTCTTATACATAAACTCATCAAACCTTTTGTTCCATTGCCTAGGAGATTGCTTTAGCCCGTACAAGGATTTCTTCAAGAGACATACCTTATCTGGATTGGCTTTGTCTACAAACCCTTCTGGTTGTTCCATAAGTATGTACTCATCTAGACTCCCATGAAGAAACGCCGTCTTCACATCTAATTGCTGCAACTCATAATCAAAGTTAGCTACAGTAGATAATATGAATCTAATAGTTTTATGTTTTACCACCGGAGCAAAAACCTCTGTAAAGTCTACTCTTTCTTTCTGATTGTAGCTTTTTGCTACCAATCTCACCTTGAACATGGGCTTCTCAACTCCTGCTATGCTTGCCTTTCTTTTGAACACCCACTTACAACCTATCACCTTTTTACCTTCAGGTCTGTCAATAAGAATCTAGGTACCATTCTTATGTAGAGAATCCATTTCCTCTATTGATGCTTCTGTCCATTTGTCATTGTCTAGATCTTCCATGGCTTCTGAATATGTGTTAGGTTCTCCTTGTATTGCATCTTCAGTTAAGGCACAAATGAACGCTGAAATTGCATCATCTTCAGCTTCATTCTCACATTCATAATCTTCATATCTGATTGGAGGATTTATAGTTCTTCTTGTTATGTCTCTAGCAAGTTGGTAGTTGCTTAGAGTTCATGTGTTATCTTCATCTTCATTTTCTTCATTTTGAGTTGATTGAGAAGTCATGTTCTCCTTTTCAATTGTGTCAGCTCCACCTTTACTTGTAATATCCAAACTCATAAACTTGATAGTATTTAATGATTCTATACCTTTTTCCTTTTCTCCCTTAATATCTTTGTAGACCACATCCTCTCTAAAGACAACACTTTTGCTTATTACAGTCTTTTGATCTTCAATGAGCCAAACTTTATATCCTTTCACACCAGTATGATATCATGTGAAGACCCCTTTCTTTGCTCTTGGATCTAATTTCCCTTCTGATGAGTGTACATAGAATAAACATCCAAATCTTCTTAGATTCTCTAGACTTGGTGTTGCTGAAGTCCATACTTCCTCTGGTATTTTGAACTCTATTGCTGATGAGGGTGATCTGTTAATCAGATAAATAGCTGTTGAAACTGCTTCTGCCAAAACTTTGGCTCCAATCCACTCTCACTTAGCATACTCCAAACTTTGTTAATAATGGTCATGTTAAGCCTTTCTCCTATTCAATTTTGCTGCGGTGTGTATGTACACGTTTTGTGTCTTACAATTCCCTCTTCTTCACAAAACCTGTCAAACTCATTGTTACAGAACTCAAGTCCATTGTCAATCCTTAATTTCTACCTTTCTTTCTGTTTGAGTCTCTACCATCTTCTTCCATTCCACAAAAGCTTTAAAAGCTTCATCCTTGAACCTGAGAAAACTTATCTTGAATAGTCATCAGTAAATGATATATAATACTGGCATTTACTTAAGCTATAAGGCCCATTGGGAGATCCCCATAGATCATAATGCAAATAGTCTAGTTTTTCTTTGGTAACATGTTTACCTGTACCAAAACTTACCTTATGTGTTTTATCAAACACACAATCTTCACAAAATTTAATATATGTGATCTTTGTATATGTGATGCATCCTTTCTTTTGAAGTATTTGCAATCCTTGTGAACCTATGTGACCCATATAGTTGTGCCACAGCTTTGTAGTGTCATTCTTCAAATTTTCTGTTGTTCCCTTTGACACTGCAGTATTTGCTTCTACAATCACTGCTCTACCTTGAAGGATGGAGGGTCTGTCTCCTTTTACCCTTCATAATAACCATGTTGCCTTTCATGACTTTGAGAATAACATTCTCTCCTTTAAAACCACATCTTTTCTCTTCCAAGGTTCCCAAAGATATGAGATTCCTTGAAATTTCTGGCATGTATCTGACATCATGAAGCACAAAAGTAGTATTATCTAGATTTTTAAATCTTATTGACCCAATACCTTTAACTTAACACGAGCTATCATTTGCCATTTTGACTTTTCCAGTCGAGGTTTATTTGAAATCAATGAACAGATCTCTCCTTGATGTCATATGAAAAGAACATCCTGAATCTAGAATCCATTCTTCTTGTTCTGATTTTCCACAGGACAGATTCACCTCAGCTGCTATTAAGCCAACAAGATCCTTAGCATTATCTCTAGCTAAAGATGATTCTCCTTCTTGTTGTGATTGGTTTCTTCCTTTATTTCTTTATAACCATTTATAGCACTGCTTCTTGAAATGTCCTTCTTTTCCACAGATCCAGCATTCACCCTTCTTCTTGTCCCTTGATTTCGACCTTGATCTGCCTCTTCCCTTAGACCAACTTCCATTCTTCTTTGACTCAGTTCTTCCTCTCGAGAACAAACCTTCTCCATTTTCCTTGTTGTATTTCCCATCTCTCTTCAGTTTAACTTCTTTAGACTTTGCTGCCATTACAACATCTTCAACGCTGAACTTATCTTTACTATAAGTCAATGTTTCCCTCAAGTGTTCATACTCTTCTGGCAACGATTTTAGAAGCAAGATTTCTTGTGTTTCTTCTTCTACCTCTATATGTAGATGTCTTAAATCTCCTACTAGCTTCAAGAAATCATCTACATTATGGTCTATCGACTTACTTTCTTGCATCTTGAGCGAATAAACCTCAAGTTGAGAATAAATCCTATCCGGAAGAGTTGTAGGAAGATATAACATGTCCAATGTCTCGATAGTGCTTGCTGATGTTGTACAACTCTCTATCTTTCTTAACACTTTATCACCAACGCCTAGGAAGATTAAATTTAACGCTTTTTCATCTCTATCTGCTCGAGCTAATTCTTCTTCTATTAGCTTCGTCTTCATCTCCGGTTTCTTTCCTTCTTCTTCCATAGAACCTTCGGTTCATATGCCTTAAGAACATCCTTCAAACCTTCAACTGTGAGATACGCTAACATTCTTTTCTTCCAAAGTCCATAATCACCAGATCCATCAAATATCGCTATCTTTGATATCGATTTCGTCATCGCCTTCTCCAATAATAAAACCTTCGACTCCGATAACAAATTCTTGAACTCCGATGAACCTTGAAGTTGAAATCACTTCAACCACACTCTAATACCAGTTTGTACGAATTTAATCGTACTTGGATCGAATAAGCAAGTAAAGAAGATAAAGAAACACACGGTATTTAACGAGTTCGGATTCCAAACCGGAATCCTACGTCTCGCCGGAGATATACTCTGGAATCCACTATCACCGAGTTATAGTACTTGATCCTTATAATGCTTAAGAATCACTCACACTCTCACCCGAAATCTCTCTGTTACAATTTCCTCTCAAACCCGAAAGAACAATTTTAGCAAAGAAGATAACAACTCAGAGAAAATCAGAATAACAAATGAAAAAAACGAAAGGTTTTCTTCTCACTCAGCTCTCAGTCTTCGTCCTCACTTTTAACTGTTAAAGAGCTTACCCGTGTGATGTGGCTGGGTCTCAAAACTTGACCCAAATAAGACCCATTAAACTCAATGGCACTCGAAGTCCAATAACTCAGCTTCACTTGCAAACTCCCTTTGCGTTTTAAGCTCTCTTGATCATGACTAACACTTCACAATATCTAACCTAGTTATATATCTACAACTTATAATTTTCGATATTTTCATTTGTCGTAGAATTTTGGTCAACAATTTTTTTTACTGATATGACATTGTTGAAAGAAAATTTGTTAATAAGTTGTTCTCTTTCTTTTTTGTCATCTCTTGTAATGAGTTATTAGCAAATAAGTTTTAAGAAGTTTATTTAATTTCTTCTAATTTTGTCTTCATGTAGACGTAGTTTAATATTAGCTATAATACGGTGGACGAAATAAAAAGGCAGCCGACTAGAACATAACTTGTAAAAAACAAAGTTGAAGCAAAATTTGAAGAAAAGAAAGAATAGTTGTTATTAAAAAGAAAGAAAAATGGGTTTCAAAAGAAAAATATATTTAATATAAGTTAGTCGATACCAAGGTTTTGATATTTTAAACCAAGTTGATATAAAAGAATGGCATATGATAGTAAGAAAAATATAAAGCAAAAAAAAAGTAGCTAGTTAGATTACAAAGTAAACATTAATGTATACATATTTATGAGAAATGAAATACCAAGTTTTATCGATAAATTGACGGTTAAGAAAGGACAAGACTTAGAGCAATTAGTTTGGCGTATGAAGTTTACTTAGTCCTCACTCTTACAGCAAGATTTTGGTATCAGGTTTGTGTTTTCTCTTATATCTATACATTGAAGGTTACTTATACATTCATCCATGACCACATCAAGCAAAATGTTTATTTGAAATTTCTTCGCCGACTTATTTGGCGATAATTAGACGATGTTGCAAATTTCAAAACATACGATAAGATGAAATAGCTGATTAGCTGGACTTACGTGGGTATATGTAAATTAATCATTACTATAAGTTCTAGTCGAGATTATGAATACCTTCGAATATACTTAGTTTTGTATAGTTTAGTAATGGTCTTTGGTAAATAATTATATCTCATCATATATTTAAACACGAAACTTAACAAAAAAAAAAATTAAATTGAACCGCCAACTCTCATAATTGTATGTTTAAATTCAACTTACTAAAAAGAGTTATTAATTTTTGTTTAGTAATTTAACAATAGGGCTACTCCACTTGGTCAATGCAAAATTCTAGATTTTATTAGAAGTCAACTAAAAATACATAGTTTAATTAGTAATTATGATAGTTGAGTGTTCAATATGATTCTTTAAGTAAATTCCATGTTTGATTGACATTTACTTCTTTTTTTATCTTACTATTATTCAGAATGTCTTTAATTCATAAGAAATGATATAATGCTAAGCAAAATACCAAATTAACAGAAACTTTAAACATATATTAAAATGAAAGGTCAAATACAGGTGGCCTTTAATCTAGTGACATGTGGTAAGTTTAATAAAGGCAGACACACTTGCACATTCTGGAATCAAGTCTCACTGCCTATATTATATAGAAACTTGGTCAATGGACCGTTGACAAAAAAAAATGAAAGGTCAAATAGGTAAAGAAAAAAAAACCAAGTAGGGCATACAAAGTTAGAATTCAGAAAGAACAAATAAAAAGTGTCATACAACCAAATTTTTAAAGGTATTTCCAATCCACCTCCCTTATTCCAAAACCCATTTCTGGAGTAAAATCAACTCCAAGGATGAATAGTGTTACTAGACTTTTTTTTTTACAAATTAATCTCTCAAATTTCAACTGTTTGTACCTAAACAAAACTATATATTTACATCAATTATATGTAATAACACTATATGTTTTTAGTTTAGACTACCATATATTAAAAATTATTAATCTAGTTAATTATAGTCAATTTTATTTTTAAACAGTAGTTATATCTTTAATTAAAATTTCAAAATGAAACAACAATATACATATTAAATAGGACAAACCACTAAATTAACAATACATTTCTTAGAAGACAACAACATAAAAACCACATAATTAGTATTAAGATAGAAAAAAACTAACATAACATGATAATCAAAGATGAACGTGATCTCGATGCACCAATCAAAGTTGGAAGCGAAAATCCACCTTCAGAGCTTGAAATCGTGGATGATGCAAATATTCAATTTCAAGAATTTTTTGCTCGATATAGAAAGATTAAAGATAAAAAAAAAGCTCATTTCTCATTTCATAATGCTTTAATTGATCATTTGTGGGAGAAATATGTTGATTCCAATGTTTGAAATTTTTTTTTTGTGTTTTATTTCTTTGTTTATGTAATGTAATGTAATGTAATTTTACTTTAATAATATATGTTTAACTTTAAATAACAGTTTTAATTTTTTTAAACTATTACTAAAACCAAATTAGTGGGTAAAATATATAACTATTAAAACTAAAAGGGATTTATTGAAAATATTCAACAAATAGAAAAGAGAATATATTTGGAATATTATTTTTGGAGTAGAAAATTGAGTAATAGGTTGGAGAAGAAATAGAGAAAAAAATGAAATTACTCCATTTTGAAGTAAAATATGGAGAAATAGGTTAGAGATGGTCTAATAGATGGACACTACAAAAACAAAAAAAAATTTCCCTAGTCTTTACCTAAGTCCGCCAAAGACTGACTACAACACACTTTTAGTATTTGAAAACTACAACTATTTTTTTCCCATTAACAATTATATATAATTAAGGTTTCATCTATAATCTAAATTTCACATTTTTAACAACATTATGTGTTGGCAAAAAAATATATTATGTAAGGCAACACAATTCTTAATTTAGAGTAAATTTTGGTAAAAGAAAATAATAAATATTTAACCAATTGACGACCAAAAACATTTATCTGAAACTTATACAATATTTTTTTACTTTTTTGTATACATAATTAACTATACAATGTTATTACGAGGTAAATACAACTCAAAGAAAAATAATTATATTTATTTAAGTGTTATTGTTAAGTAGTTATATTATGCAGGGTTTTTTCTGGTATCAAAAATTTATACAGGTTATTAGAATCCAATACTATAAAATCACATATTTATAAAGCTTATATGCATGGAATATTATCTGTCTAATTGAGGATAAGAAAACTAACTAATAATATATATAAATATATATATATATATATATATTTGAACAGGGTTTAGCACAGGGACTATACCTCAATTCTGATTAAAGATGAAGAAAATTGGGCAAGTATTCTTTAGGGATTTGGAGAGAAAGAGTATCACGCATGTAATGATTTGACGAGTTGCCCTTATTGCTTAATGTGAGCCAAAAAGTTAATCTTCTTTTTGGAGGATCCGCTCCTCTATTTATAAAACATAGAGGCAGTTACAAAATGGATTCACTAAAAGAAAATATACAATTTCTAAGATTTGATCTTATCTAGAAGATTCTACCTAGATTTTCGGAAATTTTCCATGTCGGAATAGGAAAGTTTCCGTTTATCCATTTGATGACGTGTCGTCTGACTTTCTTCAAGCATTAACTGCTTTCGAGAAGGAATTCTTCTGAGTTGTTTAAAATATCCGAGTTGAGACTTCGATAATACTATCGAGTTGAACACTTAGCGTGTTGGGCTTATTGTTTTCTGTAAACCGAAGTAGGATCTCAGATCCACCTCCAACAATTGTCCCCCCCAGACTCGGAAAATTAAGTCGGAATTTCCGAGTTGGAAAGTTACTTGCTTTTGAAACTTCGATCCACGTGTCAGTCTGCGATTACGTTATTTGAGCGGTCACCTAGGTTTTCTGCGGGCTTTTGTTCCGCGCTGATTCAACTTCCACCTTTTCCCTATAAATACCGCTTTATTTTCTTTACTTTTTACTTTCATCCGAGATTTATCGAGGTAACTTGTCTCTCTTCTTTCTCTCTCTACTTGTTTTTTCCCGAGTTGGTTTTTATTTATCATATATATATAAAATATCGTCATCATGGAGAAGGATAGATCCGAGTCTAGTTCCACGAGTTCCGATTCTGAATCTGCTTCAAATTCTAGTAGTAGTAATATTAGGACTCAGGATAACGTAGACATGAATTTTTTGGATAGTTCGGTTAGCGATCTAGATGATTGGTATGATGGGATTGATGTCGGCCCATCGGTTATCAATTTGAGGAAGTTATCGAAGCTCTATTCCTTGTTTCCGACATGGCGAATATCGAGATAACGATTCCTGGCCCCAATGATCGCCCTTAGAATCCCCCGGCGGGGTGCATTGCTATTTATGACTAGTGGTTCATGGAAGCGAAAATGTGGTTTCCAATTCCGGATCTCTTACCGAGATATCGCTACGCCCGTCGGATTGCAATGACTCAACTTGGCGTTGGTAGTATTGCCAATATGATTGGTGCCTTGATCCTTGGTAGCGAGGCGAGAGTTCATATCTCAACTCTGGAAATCAGCTTTTTGATGAACCGAATTCCAAGGTTATGGACTGGAAGAGACGTTTTGTTTGTTTGTTTGTGCCTTCAACATATTCCGCCCGTATAGAGACTTGACGTTTATTAATGCTTGGAGAAGGGCACCTGGTAGATCTCTAGGTGTTATGGCGTTTTGACTTTATCTTGTTTTCAAGCATCTTATTTTTGCTTTCTTTTGCAGTGAAACCCCTCGAGGATTGTCCTACATTACCCAATCATGAGGAACTCATTCAGAGACTCCTTAGCGTTCCTCAGCTTCACTTTAGACGTCTCCCAGTAGACCTTCTTAAGAAAATCACTTCTCATTACCAGAAAAGTAAGCAACTATTTTGTTGTTCATTCTGTCTTGTGAGAGTATGCTTGTTTTAAGTCAGTGATTAACTGTCTTATCTTCGCTTAGGAGTTATACAGTCTGAAATGGGGGTTGACGACTTCGTTGGCCCAATGTTTTTGGTGACTTGGACGCTGCTCTGGGGGATATTTCTTCTTCCTCGGCCAAAGTCGACACTCTCCCGCTCCCTGGTTCTGTTCCTAAAGGGGACTCGGCTACCGAAATGCAGCCATCTGTTTCTTCTGAGATTCAAGTCATCGATTTAGTGTCTCAAGAAGTTATCGTTCCGGCCTCCAAAGTCATGGCTGATCTTATTGAAGAGGGGAACAAGGGTTCTGAGGGTTCCCCGTCTTCTAAGAGGAAGAAGACGAAAACCCTTCTTAAAGTCCAAGATCTTGAATCTCCTCTGGGCTCTTTTGACTTGAAGAAAGGAGCCGAAAAGAAGAAGTGGGATGTCGACTCTTCCTCTCGAGGTAACATTTCTCGCCGAATTCCCTTTGCTAAGCGCTTAGCTGACAAGGTGATTAGACATTGTTCGATGTTACTAGGTCGTGATGATGCTCTCGAGGTTGCCCGAAAGGCATCCTCTAAGAGAAAATAACCTCTTCCTCCTGCTGAGGCTCCAATTATCAAAAAGGGGAGAGTCTCTGCACCGACATCGGCAGGAAACTTCCGATTCCGATATATTTTTGAGGAGTTGGCGCCAATTAAAGATTGCGATAAGGGAACCGATTACTTGGTTTATTCTACCCGACTTGATTGCTCTGATTTTAACTTATCTTATCCTCTTCCATCTTATTTTTAGGTGATGCCTCAGATGAACTCGGTTCTTCTTGGAAAGGAGAAGGCTATGATTACCGAGGAGAACAATTCTTGCCATTTTGATGCGATGTCAAATCAAGTTAAAAGGTCTCATCAGGAAGCGGCTGAGGCTAAGTCCACTCTAGTAGTGGCTCAGACTGATCTGGCTCGGGTTAAATCCGAATTGGAGGCGGAGCGCTTGAAATCTCTTAATTACAAGAAGGAGATTTCTGCTCTTAAGGATGCTTCAAAGTCTGCAGCCAATTTCAGGGACTCTGCCTTACGAGCAGCTTAGAAGAATAAAGCCGCAGTCTCCTCCCTTTAGAGCGGACTCGGGACTTTCCAAGGTGAGATTTAGTGTTTTTATTCTTTCGCTCATCCGAAATGCTAATTAGGTTTCTTATTTTCATTTTAGTCTCTTTGGCTGAGTGACTCAAGAGGATCTCTGACCGTTTTGATTACCATGACGCGAGCTTGACCAATCGCCTGAGTTATGCTTAGATGTGCGGTTACGATGAGCTTCTGAAGCGTCTGCTGAAGAGGAAGTCTCCGGTTGATAACAATATAATCTCCATCGGATCTTTTAGGCTTGGTTCGGCTAAGGCTCTTGTGGAGATGGAGGTTGTCAAGACTCTTCTTCCGGATGATCTGGTCATGCTGAGTTTTGAGTTTTGTGAGTCTCCCCTTCTGGAGGAAGCTGCTCTGCCTTGGAACGAGGTCCTCATGTATAAGGTGGACCCAAACGAGATTGCTTCTTCTGGGTCTGAGGATGCTCGAGAGGTTAATATAAAGGATTTCAAAATTGTCTCTGTACCTATTCGGAGTTCCAACCAATATGGCTCAAATAAAGATATTATTCTTTTTAAAGGTTATCGTTGAGGACGACTTGGTTGAGAGAGAAAATGAAGAAGCAATGCAACCCGAGATCAGCGCTTAAAAGTTTTATCTTTTTGTCATTTTCTTTTTGTAAGACATGTTATTTCCCTTTAATGGGATATTTATAAAAACATTGCCTATTGTATAAAATGTTGTAGATCCTTTTACTTTTAGCTCCTCCCTCCTTTTTTTAAAAAGGAGTTCAAGGATTGTTTGATGAGGTTTTAAGACTCGATATCTTTGGCTTTGGCGGAATTTAGTTAACTCGTCTTATTTTGACACGAGTTTTATATCTTCGAGCATTTTTTAATGACTCGGTGAGATTTAGACTCGGCTAAACTTGTGCAAGGTTTTTGACTTGGCTAAGAATGAGCGAGATTTTAGGGACTCGGTGAGATTTAGACTCGGCTTTAATTTATGCGAGGTTTTTGACTCGGCTAAGACAGAGTGCGATTTTAGGGACTCTGCAAGATTTTAAGACTCAGCTTATATATGAGCAAGATTTTTGCGACCCGGCGAGATTTTAAGACTTAGCTTTAAATTTTAGTAATTCTGCTTGCCAAAGATTTTATTTGTAATTGTGAGAACTTGGTCTCGGTTCTAGTGGGGTTTTCGATTTAACCCTATTATTTTTGAGAATTTCCTCTCAGCGAGATTTTAAGACTCGGCAATTATGGGATTTTAAGACCCAACGAGATTTTAAGACTCATTTTTAAGTGCTGGTGATTTTGTTTTTGCCAAAGGCTTTGTTACAAGAATTTAATCTCGGTTTAGTGAAGTTTTTTGGTTTCAACTCTAGCATTTTTGAGAGTTTCGTGTCGGCGAGGTACCCCGCAGGAATCACGCCAAGACATAGTTCTAATTACATGTTTTTCTTTCTTGGAGAGGCACTAAATAGTGCATCTAGGTTGCCGGGTTGGCAACTCGTTAGTAGTAGTACTTCTTTAGGTTGATGGAATTCCAACTTCGTGGAATCATCTCGCCTTCTATTGATGCAATCTTGTAAACTCCTGGTTTTACGACTTCACAAACGATGTATGGGCCTTCCCAGTTGGCGCCCAATTTTCCGGTATTTAGTTCTGCTGTGTTCTCAAACACTTTTCGGAGAACTAAGTCTCCTACTATAAAGTGTCGTCCTCGAACTTTTCTGTTGTAGTACTTTGCCGTTTGGTGTTGATAGTTCTGAACTCGAAGAAGTGCTTCGTCTCGCTCTTCTTCTATGTCGTCAAGGCTTTGTTCCATTGCCTCATTGTTGGAGTCTTCGTTCTCAGGGAAGCGTTCTCGGTGCAAAGTTGTATCAACACTTCGGCTGGAGCCATTGCTTCCATTCCATGAGATAACGAGAAAGGGGTTTGTCCCGTTGGGTGTCTTGGAGTCGTACAGTGTGACCCAAGTACTCCATCAAATTTGGAAGCCCAATTTGGAAGCCCAATTTCCTTGATCCCATCCAGTATCTGTTCGTTATCTTGTCCATTCCCTTGTGGATTTCTCAGAGTGGATTTCTTTACTCGGATGTTCCATTTAGAACAAAAATTAGTGAATTTTGCCGAGATGAATTGAGACCCATTATCCATTACAATCTCATAAGGTAGTTCATGTCGGCATATGATATTCTTCCATACGAACTTCACTACATCTTTGTCTTTGATATATGAGAAAGACTCTGCTTCAACCCATTTCGAAAAGTAGTCGGTCATTATAAGCATGAAGCACTTCTACCGAGATGCTGATTTTGGTCCGACTATGTTCATTGCCCATCGCATAAATAGATATGGCATCTCTGCCGATGCTAGTTCTTCACAATGAGCGTGGATAATGTGTCCATACCTTTGATATTTGTCACACTTTGCTGCGTATTATGCATAATCTTTAGCCATCGTTGGCCAATAGTATCTGAGGGTTCAGATTTTATGCACGAGTGTTCTACCACTATTGTGGTTTCCACCAGCTCTGTCATGCATCCTTTTGATGATTTCGTTGGCTTCATTACCATTAATACAGGTTAAGAGGGTCCCGTTCGCACTTCGACGAAATAACTTTCCGTTGAGTTGGGCGTACGGAGCACATCTAGCTTTTAGTCGACACGCCGCCCATCTAGTTTTTAGTCGACACGCCACCCATCTATCTTCTGGAGCTTTTCCATTTGTGATATATTCAAGTATCTCGTCTCACCAATCGACTTTCTCTTTGCCCACTTGCTCTGCATCTTGCATTTCGGTGTTGGAACCATCCACATTTGTTGTTACGAGTCTAGCATCTCCTTTCGGTAGTGTTATACTGGGACGATCGATACTTTCCACTGGAATGATTCTTCTTTGAATGGGGTCTCTTGTCGATGCTAGAGGTACTAAGGCATCGGCAGACGTATTTTCGGATCTGGAGATTTTGCTGACATGGAACTTTACATCTTTTGTTAACTCCTTGACAACTTTCAAGTACGCCTCCATTCAGTCATTTTTGGTGTCATAGCCTCCGTTTACTTCATTCACTACTAGTTGCGAATCCCAATTGCATTATATTTCTGTGGGTCCAACTTCCTTTGCCAGTCGGATTCCTACGATTAACGCTTCGTACTCGGGTTCGTTGTTTGATGCCGAAAATGCAAGTCGAAAGGATTGTTCTAAGACCTCTCATGTCGGGGTCTCAAGTTGGATTTCGACTCCGAAACCATGTTGCGACGATGATCCATCTACGTAGATCTTCCAAGTTTTGTGTGTCTTCTCTGACTCATATGGCTATAACTCAGGTGCTAATTCAATCAAGAAATCAGCTAAGACTTGAGATTTTGCTCTCGTTCTCCCCTTGTATTCGATATCATACTCACTTAATTTGATGGCCCACTTGGTTAATCTTCCAGATTGGTTTGGGTTGTGCAGAATATTTCGTAGCGGGTGATTTGTCAACACTATTATAGTACGTGACTGAAAGTAAGGGCATAGTTTTCTTGCCGAGGTTACTACTGCAAGTGCAAGTTTTTCTGTAGTCGGGTATCTTGACTCGGCTCCATCCAAAGACTTGCTTGTGTAGAAAATCGGGTGCTAAGTTCCTCTATCATCTCAGACTAGCACACTACTTACTGCAGATGTGGAGACTACTATGTATAAATATAATGGCTCCCCCTATTCAGGTTTTGCAAGAATCGACGATGTTGACAAATAGTCCTTCAACTCGGAGAAAGCATTCTCAAATTTTTCATCCCAATTGAATTCCTTGTTTCTCCGTAACAGACTGTAGAATACGAGACATTTATCCGTAGAACGTGTGATGAATCGGTTTAATGATGCTATTCGACCAGTTAGCTGTTGAACTTCTTGCTTGCGCTTTGGAGAAGGTAGCTCTTGAATTACTTTTTTTTTTTCTTGAGGTTTGCTTCAATTCCTCTCTGCGTAACTATGTACCCATGGAACTCTCCTGAAATAACTCTGAAGGTGAATTTTGCTGGACTTAGCTTCATCAGGTACTCGTTCAACGTTTTGAAACACCTTGCTAAATGGTTAACATGTAGTCAATGTAGACTTCCATCGTTTGCCCGAGTTGCTCTGCAAACATTTCGTTCACTAAGCGCTGATAAGTTGCTCCAACATTTTTTAAGCTGAATGGCATTACTCTGTAGCAATAAATGCCTCACTCTGTTATGAACGATATCTTCTCCATATCTTCCGGGTGCATCAACGAACGAAAGAAGTTCATTCCTGGCTGTCGCCTCAAAAATTATGTTGATATTCGGAAGTGGAAAACTATCCTTTCGGCAAGCTTCGGTTAGATCTGTGAAGTCGACGCAGACCCGCCACTTTCCATTCTTCTTGGGAACAACTACCGGATTGGTCAACCAATCTGGATATTGGACCTCGACAATAGATCCAGCATCTGTTAAGTTTTTGACCTCGTTATTCACG
This sequence comes from Lepidium africanum, assembly GCA_900406405.1. NCBI lineage: Eukaryota > Viridiplantae > Streptophyta > Magnoliopsida > Brassicales > Brassicaceae > Lepidium > Lepidium africanum. The sequence goes on from OVAX01000657.1 coordinate 27,999, forward strand.
GCTTTAGTCCTTTTTAGTCCAAGCTTTCTCCTCATCTGCTTGATTGGTTTGTATGTCTAATCAACATTTAGTCTGTGGCTTGCTACCTTCGCGTCGATTCCTGGTATGTCTTTGACGTTCCATGTGAAAGTTGTCACATTCTGTTCCAAAGTTGGATTAACTTTTCCCGAATTGGCTTGCTCAAGTTGATCCCAATACTCACGCACTTCGAGGGGTCTATTAAGTCAATGTTGACGAGTTCAACGCTTGACTGATCTGGTTTCTCTGGAACAGGTGGTTCCGATAATGCTTTCTGTTTAATAATTGCCGTAATCATGCAGGACTTGTTACGGAGTTTTAACTCGGCGATGAAACAAGTTCGGGACATCTAGTCTCCTCGTGAAGTACAGACTCCTTTGCTTGTCAGGATCTTTACGCACTGGTGATAGGTTGACGGGATTGCCTGCATTGAGTGAATCCATGGTGTGCCAAGGATTATGTTATAAATTGGCGGTTTGTCCACCACCAAGAACTTGACCCTTATCGTTATTCCAGCAACTCGGATGGCCAACTTGGTAGTTCCGATTGTGTTGATTGTACTTTTGTTAAATGCGGTCAACATTCTTTCCACGGGTTTAAGCCTGAGGTCTGGTAGTGCCATTTTGTCTAGTGTCTCTTTGAAGATTAGATCTACTAAACTTTCCGTGTCAATGAGAATCCGAGATACGTCGCAGTCAACTACTCATAATTTTACGACTAATGGTCATTGTGAGGGAAGATCACTCCTTTTGTATCTTTTGTTGTAAAAGTTACTTCCGAGTTCATTATCCCAAACGATTCTTCATCTGGTTCGAGATTAACTGCTGATACGACCTTCCACTCATATCTTTTAATTGAACGTATGGTGTCGTCACATAATTGCAATCCTCCCATGATTACATTGATGTCTACTCTTGCAGGGTCAATTTCTTTGGCTTCGTTGTCTTGCTTTTGTCGTTTTGGGTTTCCTTTAATTTCACCGCTTTGACCTGCTGCTTTGTTTGATGTTTCTCGCAACTCGGCCTCTTTTCTTTTCTATGCTTTACACTTCTCGGTTTCTTCCTCCGAGAGTTTAACTTCTCCTTTGCTAAATTTCTCGACAAGCAGTTCCTGCAATTGTTTGCATTTTGAGGTAGAATGGCCAGTTCTATTGTGAAAAGCACAATACTAGCTTCGGTTGTACGTATTATTGAACGGCTTTCTTCGTGTCGAGTTTCCAGATTCGCCAACTTAGAAAGTAGTAGCTGAGTTGTACTTTCCTTTGTAGGTACGCTGCCTCGGCTCTTGGTGCTCATCCTTCGACTCCATGACTCTAGTGTCTCGGTGAGTTCTTTGTATTGTGGAGAGAATTTGCTTTTCCTCCACGTATTCTGCATGTCCCAATGCTCTGCATAGAGCATTCGAGATAGTATTTGGCCTGTTCACAAAAAGGTCTCTTCGTAGAGCTTCATCTGTGACCATTCTGGTTCTTAGGGCTTCGATTGCCATGTCGTCACTGACTTTTGCTTTTGTCAGGATCTTTTTAAATCGTCCGAGATACGACTTAAGGAATTCGACGAATCCTTGCTTTAGAGACCTTAGCTCGGCTGTCAAGGTGTCTTGATTGACGAATAATGCATACTGCTTCATAAACAGTTTGGCGAGTTAATTGATTTAGTCTATTGAACCTGCTGGCAACTTGGTAAACCAAGTTAGGGCATCGCCTGCTAGATTCTAGGCGAAAAACTAGCAGTAAGCTGCGTCTTCTTGATTAGGGTTACAGGTCACCCTGTTCATCATTACATTGAAGGCACTCATGAACTGAATTGGATCAGTCGTTCCGTCATACAAAGGGCACTTTATTCTCGATCTTCGGCTGACCGAGACTCTTTTTAGATTTGCCACAAAAGGCGAGTTTCGAGCTCGGGCTAAAATTCTCCCAATTTCTGGTCCTGAACTAGTATCCTGATGGAATTGCGACCGCATATCTTCCATCATCAGGTATACCACTGCTGCGTCCATTGTAGTTAACGCCTGTTGTCCCAGTCTATGCTGAGCTGCGAGTTGCTCATGTCCAACTACGTTGGTCGTGTTTGGCTTGGTGCTTCCCCGAATAAGTTCCTCTGGACGCTAGCAATTACTCCTTCGTCCATCATGTTGTTTTGTGTAGTTGAGAAGTTTCCTCCGTTTTGTCGAGACTCAATTCGATCAAGTCTTTCCGAATTTCTTCTGTCGTAAGCTTCGTACTGCGCTATCATATTGCGCACCAAACTTTCAAGTGAAGATGGTCCTTGAGGCGGACCAGGGAGTTCAGTAGCCTCACGGGAGTTTTCCAGTCTCCCTGGGTTTGAACAAAATTCAAGGGCGATCCAATTGGTGGATCATTGATGTTCTCCTAGAGGTTAGCCTCCCTTCTTTCTGGCGTAGATCCTCTTTGCTCTTAGGTTAAGAATTCCTTCGATGCCTTCCCCACAGACGGCACCAACTGTTCGAACAGGGTTTAGTATACGGGACTATACCGCAATTCTGATTAAAGATGAGAAAGATTAGGCAAGGATTCTTTAGAGATTTGGAGAGAAAGAGTATCACGCAAGTAATAGTTTGACGAGTTGCTCTTATTGCTTAATGTGTGCCAAAAGTTAATCCTCTTTTTGGAGGATCCGCTCCTCTATTTATAGAGGCAGTTACAAAACGGATTCACTAAAAGAAAATATACAATTTCTAAGATTTCATCTTATCTAGAAGATTTTACCTAGATTTTCGGAAATTTTCCATGTCGGAATAGGAAAATTTCCATTTATCTGTTTGATGACGTGTCGTCCGACTTCCTTCAAGCTTTAGCGTGCTTCCGAGAAAGAATTCTTTTGAGTTGTTTAGAATATCCGAGTTGAGACTTCGATAATACTGCCGAGTTGAACACTTAGCGTGTTGGACATATTGTTTTCCCTGGACCGAAGTAGGTTCTCGGATCCACCTCCAACAATATACATTTATTATAATAAAACCATAGTGTTGAATTATCAATATAATTTATAATAATATAATAGAGATTTAAAATCCTTTATTATGCGATTTGTATTAGATAATTAATTTGTCTGAATAAAATTTCTTTAGATAATTTGTCACATGATTCGGATATATCTTTGTCTTTTTGTAGCAATAAATTTTTATTGATTTGATTGGTCATATTTGATTTGAACCATGATTGGTCTTATTTGAAATTTGAACCATAATTTGATTGGTCGTATTTTTGAAACATAATTTGACTTCATTTTTTCTAAATTGTTTTAACAAAATAATTTTATTAAGATTATGATAAGATCTTTAATTAAACAGATTTCATTTGTTAAATTATGATAAGAACATTAATTTAATTTAAGAGGAATTTTAAAAATGTCTTTTTTGACATGCCCATTTTCAAAAAGTGCTCCCTCATGCCTATGTCTATCTCCCAATTTTCAGAGAAAATGGTATATTTTGAAAAGGAGCATGTCAAAAAGGGCATTTTTGAAATTCACCTTTAATTTAAGGATTAACCAAATCTCTATTATAATAAAATTGCAGCAATAAGATTTTTCGTATCTTTATAATAATCTAATAGAGATATTAAATCCCTTGATTGGTTTTGATTGGTCGTTTTGTTTTAACTAATTAGTTTGTTTTTTTGTTTAGATAAGATTATTTTAAAAAAAACTAATTATGTGTTTTAATTCGAATCAATAAAAACATAAAATTAAAAAGGAAACTTTAACCAATTCAGATTTGATTTTAGAATGTTTAAGAAGGAGTCTCTAACCATTTAAGATTTGAACTTCGTTTGTTAAAAAAATGAAACTTTAACCAATTAAGATTTGATTTTTGTTGGTTTAAAAAGGAATCTCTAACCCATTAAGATTTGATTTTCGTTTGTTTGATGTATGTTACTAATAATTTATTTATTTAAATATTTTTATAATGATTAAAAAAATTTCAAATCTTTGTATATAATAAAACCAAAACGTTAACAGATTTATACATTTTATAGTAATAAAAATAATTTTTTATCTCTTGATTAGATTTGATTGACAATATTCTTTAACTGATTATTATTTTCTCTTGATAAGATTTGATAAAATTTTCTTGATAAGATTTGATAAGATACTTTAACTGATTATCTATATAATATTATTAGTTTGTCGATATATATATATATATAGATATAGATATTTAGAAACAAAAATTATTAAACTTTGAGTATTAGACTATTTAGTTTATCAATTTTTAAATATTGGACAACTCAAATCTTTTGAAACTAATCTAAAACAAAAAGTGGCATTTAGCTTAGTGGCAGGTGGTAACTCCACTAAAAGTATGCGCACTTGCACATCCCGGGATCAAGTCCCACTACCCACATTATGTAGGAACTTGGCTAATGGCCCGGTCAGTTGTGGCCCAATGTTGACTAAAAAATATCTAAAACAAAAAGTAAGCCAACTGAAATTTATTGTCTCCTCTAACTTGGATTTATCTGAACCTATATAATATGCAAATTAAATAACATAAAATTAATTCAAAAGAATATCGTACAACTATCAAGAGCAAAACTATTGTTTTAGCATAAAAACTCATATTCTGGTAATTGATATTAGATATGTGTATAATTTTAATTTTTATACGGTAAATTTTGTGTTTAAAAATGATATAATTTTATTTTATCTTTTTCGAACAGATTCATTTATATTTTAAATTATATGATAATTTTTTGTATTTAATTTTGATAGAAAATAATTTATAATACACATAAAATAATTAATTTATATACGAATTCTTTACTTTTATATCCTCACATAATAATATAATAATATGTATTTTTTGTTAAAAAAGATGCGAAGAGAGAAGTTAGAGAGAGAAAGGGTGGTTCCAATCTTCACGGGATTGATAACGGATCCTGGCAGTTTCACGGCGGTTTTTTTTAGAGATCATTATGGCACAACGGTCAAGTACTTTTGCCTATTTATCTCCTGCGTTTCTCCAATCCATTATCTGTTTTTGGAATGCCTTTTTACAAAATCTCACCATGGATGAAAGTTTGATGAAACAACTGCAAGGAATCTCAATCAATCCCATTGATCCCGTGATTGATTTGGCAGATGAAGTTTGTAATGATGATGTCTCATGAAATCGTTACAGCCTGGTGGTGAGGCCTCTAAATCCAAAGAAGCAAAACTGGAAAGCCATGATGAACACTCTACCCCGCCTCTGGGGTGTGTGTACAAGCGCTTCAGGAGAATTTTATTGAACAGGATGGTGCAGTTTGTGTTTCCCACGGAGGAACCGATCAATTATGTTCTTCGAAGAGGACCATGGGCTTTCAAAAATTGGATGATTTGTGTTGATCGTTGGGCTCCTAACACTGCAATTGATGATGCCATGTGGATTCCTTTCGGGGTCCAAATCCATGGAGTCCCAATCCAATACCTGTTTTTGTGTATGGTGACTCACATCGGACAGAGCATTGGCACTTTGTGGAGACTGATTCGTTGGGGATGGGGTTTCGATGGTGGAGTATATGCGCATTCGTCTTCTTTGGGATGCTCGTATCCCTCTGCGCTTTGAGAGAAGTTTTCGATTTGGTGAAGAAATCCAGGCACTCAATTTCCAGTTTGAAAAGTTGAAGAACTTTTGTGGTCATTGTGGATCAATGGCACATGATAAGTTTAATTGCAATCTTCTTACACCACACGCTTCAGAGGATGAAGACAACAATGATGATGATGATGATGAACCATCGGACTCTGCCCACCGTGATGAAACTTTTGATGATGCGCCTCCTCCTGGTGATCCTGAACCATGGAATGCAGAGAGTGGATCGGGGACATCGAAGACACCATCTCCGAACAGGAAAAAGAGAAAGGTCGATTATGATGAATCTATAGAAGCGGAGAATACTCCACCTTCGGCTTTACGCCGCTGTGACTACTGCCAAGTACGTACCGAGATGATGTGGCTGAATGTGTGGTGAAGAGGACTTTCTATCAAACGGAAATGGTGGATGTGATCAATTGGTTTGAACCACGTGAAGACAACAATCCACATACGGTCAAGGAAGAGACAACTCCGACATCAAACACCTATGAGGGCACGGTGGGCCATAAGCCACCGGGGTCAGAATGAATACAACCTTTTGGAACTGCCGGGGTTTGAAAGGGTCCCTGGTAGTTCAACACCTTAAGGGCATTGTGAAGCGCTTTACCCTAGACGTACTCTTTCTCGTGGAGACTAAAATTAGTGATGATGTAGTTCATGATGTTGCTGCAGTGTTAGATTATGATAGTTTGAAGTGTGTGTTGCCTTTAGGTGTAGGTAGAGGCTTAGCTCTATTATGGAAGCAAAGTATTTCTCTTAATGTAATTTCTACTGATGTAAGGATGATCAATTGTCATATTAATAAAATAGGGTTTTTTTCTATTTATCTTGTGTATATGGCACTCAATTTGGGCCTTACATAAACACTTTTGGGAGAAACTCCAACGTATTTTGACAACTCGATCAGGTCCTTGGCTCATGTGTGGTGATTTCAGTGCCATCATCAATCCTAATGAACCAACAGGAGGCCCTTTGTGAGATGAATGGACATGTTCAGATTTTTGGGAGATGGTCAACATGTGTCGAATGCGTGACTTGTCTTTCACGGGAACAATTTAACGTGGAGTGGACGCCGACGATAATACCTAGTTAAAAGTTGGTTAGATCGAGCCATGGCGAATGATGAATGGCTAGCTATATTCCCGGCCTCTGAAACTGAATTTTTGGCAATGACTGGCTCCGACCATAGACCTTGAGTTATCAAGATTCGCAACACAACGGATACAGGACGGCAATTGTTCCGATTTGACCGCTGACTTTGCTCGAAACCACATATACAAGATATCGTTGCATCTACTTGGCCACATGATGATGTCTCAATGCGAACTTTAGAACGTCTCACTCGCTGCCGAACTAAAATTCCTCGGTGGAAGCATGAGGCTCGTTTTAATTCTTCGGCATTAATCAAGCACCTTATAAGAGATATTGATGAATTACAAAATGATCCACAAACCGACCTGCACACTATTCAAGTGAAGAAGCAAGAACTTCATGAAGCCTATAAAGCGGAGGAAGAATTCTGGTTCCAAAAAATAGGGTGCAATGGCTGCAAACAGGGGATTGGAACACCAAATTTTTTCATGTAGCAACTAAGAACCGTATTAGCCAAAATTGACTTGTATGTCTCCGAACACCAAGCCACTTTCATTCCTGGACGCTATATATTAGACAATGTGATGGTAGCACATGAAGCTTTTCACGCCTTGAACACGCAAAAAAGAGTCTCCAAAACCTTTATGGCGGTGAAGACAGACATTAGTAAAGCTTATGACCGACTTGAATGGTCCTTCCCATAAGCGGTTCTTTGCAAAAAGGGCTTCAGCGATAGATGGATTACATGGGTGATGACTTATGTGCAAACGGTATCATTTTCGGTGATGATTAATGGTAGCCCGTATGGTGACTTTAAGCGTGAACGTGGATTACGACAGGGTGACCCACTGTCCCCATACCTATTTATCCTCTGCTCCGATGTACTCTAAACGAAGGACAAGCAAGTGGTTCACTTAGGGGCTTACGTATCTCCCCCAGTGGACCATGTACATCACACCTTTTTGCCAATGATTCTCTTTTTTTGTACGCGCGGATGCTCACAATGCTCGAAATTTGAAGCAGATTTTTACCGAATATTGATTGGCATCAGGTCAGGTTATCAACTATACCAAGTCCACTATTACTTTTGGCCGACACGTCTACCAATCAACTCAGGATCGGGTTGTTAAACATTCTGAATACTGGCAGTGGAGGTAAATACTTAGGATTACTGAAGCAATTTAGCAGGAATAAAAAAGCCATGTTCAAGTACATAGAGGACAACATTACCGGGAAGATAAATGGATGGCAAATAGGGTTTCTTTCGCCTGCAGGGAAGGAAACTTTAATTAAGGCGGTCTTATATGCAATGCCAGTCTACATAATGACGTGCTTTCAGTTACCAGTTTCCGTCTGCCGTAGAATTGACCAAATTAGAAGTCGTTTTTGGTGGGGTTCGACATCATCAAGGAGGAAACTACCGTGAGTTTCTTGGAACAAAATTAGTACTCCGAAGAAATCAGGAGGTTTGGGTTTCCGACGTTTACAACAATTCAACCAATCTCTCCTAGCGAACCATATTTAGTGACTCATTCGTAGGCCCGAGTGTCACTTATATAAGGTATTGCAAGCACGTTACTTCCCCGAAGGAGATATCTTTACGCCTAACCGGTTGCAAAAATGTTTATATGGATGGAATTCTCTTCAATATGGTGCAAAACTTTTGAAACAAGGTTTGCATGTTAGCGTTGGCGATGGCCTTTCTACTCAATTAGGCTATGACCCATGGTTACCCACAATCCCACCCAGAGCTCCGGTGTTCTTACCACCCATGAATCCAAACCTCCAAGTCGCCAAACTGGTTGATCCTTCTACTAGACAATAGAACATAGACCTCGTACATGCCTTCATTCATCCATCGGATATTGGTCACATACTTAAGTTATACCTACCTTCAATTCCGGTCGCGGATACTTTCACTTGGAATTACACTACTGATGGACATTATACGGTGAAGTCGGGATACCATTTGGCTGTTGCACCTTTCAACACACAACATACTACCCATGCAATACTTGCGTCACACTCTGATGTCACCGATAAAATTTGGAAGCTAATGATAATCCCTAAATTGAACAACTTTCTTTGGATCTTTTTGTCTTCGGCTTTGGGTACTGCTAAAAACCTTCAATGGAGGAACAAACAACCACGTTTTTTTCACTTGTGTATATGCTATGCGAGTGTGGCGAGGTACTGGATTACCGTGTGACTACCTTTAGGACAACACAACCACTACGATTGATTAATTCAGGTATCTTCTATCAATTTATGAGAATTCACAACTTCCAATGTCTACACGTGTTTTGCCTTTCTATGTCCTTTGGCATTTATGGAAGTTCTGAAATACACTTATTTATAGCCGCAAGTCAATTCTGGATACTACTACATTGGCACTGAGTAAACAAGACGCCAAAGAATGGTGTAATTCTAGGAGATCTCCACACGAACCACCGCCACAGCGGACAGCGGGGTTACGACAACGTTTACATTGGCAGCCACCAATACGAGGATGGGTTAAATGCAATTTTGATGCTTCTCACTATGATGGACAGCTTACCTCTCTAGTTTGGGTTGGATTATCCGAGACCATCATGGTACACTACTACATTGTGGCATGGGTAAATTCACTGGTCGTTTCACTTGTGTGGAATCAGAAGACACAGGATTGGTTTGGGCGATACAATGTGCATGGGGATTAGGATACAAATGTAATTTTTGAAAGGGATAATGTGATACTGCACAATGCGCTTAAGACACCCTTTTCGAACCTACGCCTACATCATCAAATCACAACAATAAGACAATGGATAGGAATGTTCGAACAGGTGGATTTCTCACACGTCTCCCGCCAATGCAACCAAGTTGCTGATAGTCTAGCTCGTCAGATACTTACATTCACTGATTCCAATTCACAACTTATACATAATTGCCCTACTAATATTCGTAACATTGTAATGAAAGATATAGTTCATTAATAAAATCGTTATTTGAGGAAAAAAAATAATATGTATTTATATTATGTAGATTATATTATGTAGATAATATGCAATAATGATAAAACTATGTAATTTCAGATTTAATAAATAAAAAATTGTTAATGAGATGAAATAAAAAAACATTAAAAACTAAATGTTGTTAACATTAAATTTTAAAGGTATATATTTAAAATATTTTAAATTTTTAAAAATATATTAAAGATTAAAAATTAGAATAATTTGTAAATGCAAATTTATATTACTAAACGAACAATTACTCATGTTTACCTAAATAATTACATGTCTACAAATCTAAATGAACATGGAACTAAAAGTCTAAATTAATATGGGTTTAAAACCCTTAATGAATACAAGTCAAGAAGTTTAACTAAATATAAGTCTAAAAACATATTGAATATATGTCTAAAAACTTAAATGACATGAGTTAAAAAAGTTTATGTATGAAAATTATAATGCATCAAACCTCAATAAACAGAAATCAAAAAAAATATTTCGTGTACAACACTAATCATTATTATAAATTATAGATTAATTTTTAGTATATATATATATATAAAATTGATAAATTTATATATAAAATCAAACTTGTGCATAACACGGGACACCATCTAATATATATATATAGTTAGCGTATAAACTAGCTGTATTCATTCCGTGGCGCGAAATCCATCCTTGGCTAAACAATCCTATTTTACTAACAGTATCTAAGAGTAAATGAAAATTAAAAAGAAATTATTAACGGAATTACCGATTTTTGAAATTATAAGTGCGTATTTCATTACAATATTTTATGTGTGAAGTCAATTGGTTTACCAATTAACCAAGCAAGCCACATAATTAGCCGGACGTGAAAGGACATCGTTTCATGTGAAGCTGCGTTTGTCCAACACGCGCTTCCTTAGACTGTACACCAAACTGATCAAAGTCAGAACGATTTAACAAAATACTTTTTTAGTTCGACATTGCCGGTTCACTCACGTGGACTTGCCACCCTCCTCACACCTTATATATATCCGTCCTCATCGATTATCAATCTTATATCTCTTAATTCATTACATTTCTTCTTTTTTCATTTCATCTATTTTTTCTCTTATACATAAAGTTATAAGAATCTTGTTTGGTCTTTTACTAAGAAAACCTAAAGGAAACAAAGTTCTTTCTTTCTATTTTTTTGTGGTGGAAGATTTTTCCGTTTTTAAAAACAAAAATGATGCAGTATGTTAAGTTTTTCCCACTATTGGCCCTCGTCGTAGTTATAAGCTTAGCCGGAACGGCTACGGTAGAGGCTGCGACCGGATTAGACCGTCCGGTGAAGCTGGTTTGGCATTACTACAAAATTACTAACACTTGTGAAAATGCAGAAAATTTTATTCGATACCAAGTTGAAACGCTTTATAAAGAAGATAATACCATCGCCCCAAAGCTGCTTCGCCTCCTCTACTCTGATTGTATGGTTAATGTAAGTAAAATCGTTGTCGTTTCGATTTATTTATTTCATTATTGTACCTTTGATCTAAAAGTTTTGTTATGTATAAAATGTGTGTGTAGGGATGTGACGCTTCGGTTCTTTTACAAGGACCAAACTCAGAGAGGACAGCTCCACAGAATCGAGGGCTTGCAGGTTTTGTGATAATCGATAAGATTAAACAAGTTCTCGAATCACGTTGTCCTGGTGTCGTTTCTTGCGCTGATATTCTCAACCTTGCCACTAGAGATGCTGTTCACATGGTACATATATGCATATGTTCTTGTCAAAGTACAAGTAGTATCTATCCATTATTGTAAGAATATTTCTGACTTTGATGAAATGATAATTAGGCCGGAGCACCATCTTATCCTGTGTTTACCGGGAGAAGGGACGGTGGGATGCTAGGTGCAGACGCTGTGGATCTGCCTTCACCGTCCATCTCAGTCGATGAGTCATTGGCATACTTCAAATCTAAAGGTCTTGACGTTTTGGATATGACCACTCTTCTAGGTATCATCTCTCCTCTAATTCTTTTTCTTTCCCTTTAAACACAATCACCTTTTTGCCGCCCCCTTTCCAGTCTTATGGTTACATATCTCATTGACATCTGAATTTGTCTATCTGATTGACAAAAAAAAAACAATCATTTTTTTCATTTCTTCAAAGGAAACGTAATTATGATGCTATTACAAGTACTTCCATGCATATATATATATATATATATATATGTATATTACTAGAATTTACTTTTTCAAGTGAAACCACAATCGCAAGTATCTTAATCAAAGTTATTTGTTTATTATTAACCTGCGGTTTTGAAGTTTACGTTTGCATATATTTATGAAAGTCTGAAAATGTTTTGATATTTGAAAATTATGACAGTTAAAACAAGGACGACCTAATCATCTACATAGACATAATTATAACCAAAATAAAGATAAGTGATATTGAGATAAATTTTTATTGTAGGCAACACTTAACGACTCTAAAGTTTATAATAAGGTTCTTAAGAATTTAAGATTATTCAGATATTAAACTGGTAATCTAGAAAGAACAATGTAATGAGTAAAAATCACGACAAATTCTAGGTTTCTCTTGCATGATTAAATTCTAACAAGCTTTCATTAATATCTAATGGTAACAGGAGCACACTCGATGGGAAAGACACATTGTAGTCACGTAGTGGACAGACTATACAACTTTAAGAACACAGGGAAACCAGATCCAGCCATGAATACGACATTAGTGTCACAACTTCGATATCTTTGTCCTCCAAGAACACGAAAGGGTCAAACCGATCCACTCATTTACCTAAACCCAGACACAGGCTCGAGCAACAGGTTCAGTAGCTCCTATTACTCTCGAGTCTTATCTCATAACGCTGTTTTGGGAGTGGACCAGGAGTTGCTCAACAACGAGGACACGAATGAGATCTCGCAAGAGTTTGCTTCAGGTTTTGAAGATTTCAGAAGGTCTTTTGCTTTGTCAATGGCAAGGATGGGATCTATCAATGTATTGACCGGAAAAGCTGGAGAGATTCGCCGGGATTGCAAAGTTACCAACTCTAATTACGGAGCTTAAATAATATAACTATATCTATCTTATGTTATGTGTTTTTTTTGGTCTGATTGATGTTATGTGTGTTTACTATATAATTTATATTTAAATTTATTTTGATAAAGTTGATAATAATAAGGATGGAGGATAAATAACAAGATCCACTTTTTTCTAATTTAGCTCTTGTTGTTAGAGCTTGAAAACCGTACAAATTTAAACGGTGTTAGTATGAAAAATGTAATTTGTATGTTTTGTTATGATTCAATACGATTCAATAATCTGTAATGATCTATTGTTCTTCTCTTTACAAGAGATGTTAAAAAGCAATTTTTGCGTAAGTTTATCTTCGTTTTTTTTTTTTTTTTTGTTAAGTTGAATTTACCTTTGCTATTTGATCGTTAATATAGAAATACAATTTAACGATTTTCATTAGAAATTTTGTTATTATTACACAAATCAGTTTTTTGTGAATAGTATTATGTAGTTTTCGAAGTTCCATGACCGATTGGTAATTTAAAAAGTGTTTAGGTTATTTTTGGGAAAAACGGCCAAAACCTAAAGGAACATTATGCCTAGTACCGATTCATACACGAACTTAACTTTATGCCTAGTGTCGATTCATAGACGAACATTATGCCTAATACCAATTCATACACAAAGTTTATGTTTAGTACCGATTCATACACAAACTCATTTGCAAGACTTAAATTTAATTTCAGCCCCAAATCCTTATTTTTTAAGTAAAGGGCATCTACAAGTTTGATTTAATACAATTTGGTTTTTTTTTTTTCAATTTACCTTTTCTCGGTTTTGTAAAAATCCAAACTGTAATAAAACTATAAGTAACTAAGTTCGATTTGATATGGTTTTATTGTTTTTCATCATATCATTGCTTAATAAATCAATAAAAATACTCATAGAAAAAAAAATTACATAGAATGTCATGTTATAACTAAAATTATCTCTTATGTCATAAGTAGTTTTTCAATATGGTTTTTGCCATCACTTGAAGATTTATAGCAGTATACAAAAAACTAACGTGCTCTTGTTAACAAAAACAACTAGTGGTAGAAAATGATGGTTTTTAAAAAACCTGACAACCAGAAAATTAATTTTGAAGTTGTTAATAGAAATTAATTTTAATGGACAACAATAAGCTGAACATATGGGTAGCCGTCTATAAAGGACATCAATGTAACAAACATAGAAGTTAGACGCCCATGACAGACAAATCTCCATTGCGTGAATAGATTACTGACGCATGTCAGACAGTCACACATGTCGCGCAAATAGATAACTAACATGTGTCAATCATTCACAACAAAATGTATATTTATTCTGATTTTCGAATTTACTTGTCTTTCTTGGACGTCTAACCATTATCTCTACCATATTACTGTCTGTCACGGACATCTAACACATTTAACCACTGCTTTTTTTGACCAAAATTTAAGGGTATGTTTTTCTTTTCTTATATGAGTATTTTTATTGATTTATTAAACAATAATATAATGAAAAACAATGATACCATATCAAATCGAACTTAATTACTTACAGTTTTAGTACAGTTTGGATTTTTACAAAATCACTACAAGAAAACATGCAATTAGAGACTGAAAACAGCGACTGAATTGTCAGTCGCTAAAATAGCGACTGAAATAGGACTGCTGTGTGACTAATTTATGCGACTGAATATTCAGTCTTGCATCAGTCGCTATTTTGAGACTGATTTAATTAGTCGCTATTTAGTCGCAAGAGTGATACTAAATTGTGACTAAACACGCAGTCACAAATGTTCAGTCGCAATTTAGTTCCAGTGAGTTAGGTTTACACATTTATTGTGCTTGTGTAACTAAACAATCTGAGACTATTATTTAGTCTCAGTTCAGTCCCAAATGCGACTGAAAGATTAGTTGCAATTATAAATCGCATTTTAGTCCCAATTTGTTAGGTACACACGTTTTTTGTGCATGTGTAACAAAAAAATGTGAGACTAATTATTTAGTCTCAGTTTAGTCGCAAATTTTGCATATATATACACCAACTCATTCTTTTCCCATACACACCTCAAAAAAAAACTTGGTTGGGAAAAAAATAATTGGGTAGAAAAAAACAGTTTTTGGAAAAAAAAATTTAGAGAGAGAAAAAAGTTTTCAGAGAGAGAAAAAAAATTAGAGGGGAAAAATGGGAGGAAATTATAATTACACAAATTTTTGGAAGTGGATGTATCAAAGAATCGATGAAGAAACAAATAACATCTCTACGGAATTTGCTGCTGAAGTGGACGAGTTCTTGAATTTAGCGGGTAATCAGCTGTTGCACTCAATAATAGGGGTAAGTTTCGTTGTCCCTGTAATTCGTGCCAAAATAATAAAATTCTGTCGGGAGCAAAAATTGCAAATCATCTATTTAGTCAAGGATTCATGCCTCAGTATTATGTATGGTATATGCATAGGGAAGATTTGAATGTGGATTTAGGAAGTTGTAGTGCAAGTTATGGTAGAAATGAAAATCAAGATAATGTAAATCATGTAGAAGATACATATGTAGGGATGGTATATGATGCATTTCCTACTCAGCATAACACAGGTTATAATCTAACTAGTAACGATCAAGTTGGGGACGGATATGATAATCAAAATACAATTGGAGTACCTAATACTGATGCTAAAAATTTTAATACCATGTTAGAAGTTCTTTATATGATGGTTGCGAGGAAGGTCACTCGCAATTATCATTAGCATCTCGATTAATGCACATGAAAACAAATTTTAATGAATCCGAGCGTGAGCTAGAGTAGTGGGCAGAACTCATTGCAGAGTATCTACCTAAGGATAATGAGTGCACTACGTCTTATTATGAAACCGAGAAATTGATGCGAAATTTAGGGCTCCCTTACTATGCAATTGATGTGTGTATGCATAATTGTATGATCTTCTGGAAAGAGGATGAAAAATGGGATAAGTGTAGATTTTGAAGCAGCTAGATACAAGGAGGGTGCTGGTCGAACCAAAATACCATTTAGTCGTATGTGGTATTTACCAATTGCAGATAGAATAAAAAGATTATACCAGATTCCCACAATGCAGAGGCGATGAGATGGCACACATAACATGAATCAAACGAAGGAAAGATGTCTCATCCATCTGATGTAGCAGAGTGGAATTTATAAGCTTTTTTATGAATTTGTAGGAATTTATAGAATTTTATTGTATTTATATGAATTTTATAGAATTTTATTCAGAATTTTTATGAATTTTATTGTATTTTTTTCAGGTTTGATCGAGACGAATTTAGTCAAATTTCTACACATATATCGAATATCATCAAAAGCGGATACAAGGGCATTTATCTAAGTTGGACCAATAGTCCTCCAGATGTGCGAGACTAGTTTTTCGTCAAATTCACGGTAAAAATAAGTTTTTTTATCTAACTTTATTTCAATTACAATTTATATTTACTAATACATAATTTTTGTTTTCAAATTTTTTTTGTAGCAAACTTATTACTGGAACCCGGCTATTAATGAAACCGTTCGACAAGAGTTCGATCAAGTCAGTATCAAGAGGATGAAGGGAATCACGACTCAGATTAAAAAGGAGGGGAAATATCCTAAGTGGATGAATGGGGATGTTTATGTGAAGCTCTGTAGGCATTGGGCTACTGAGGAGGCGCAAGCAAAGAGCCAAAATACCCGGGCAGCTCGTTCTTCTGATCGTGATGGGTGTGGACCTCATAAACATCTCTCGGGATGGAAGACTTACTATCGCGTTCAGTGTGAACTTGTAAGTATTTTTTAATTTATACATTTTTTTTATTAAAAATATTTATATACAATGTTTTTTTCCAGGGGAAAAAATATAGTCGACCAGCCACGATCAGTGAAGTCTTCGTGGAAACGCATACTGACGCAAAAACTAAGAGCTTCGTAGACTAGAAAGCGAAGAAAATTGCTGAGATGTATGAGCAGAAGAAAAACGAGTACATCCAATCCCAGAAGGACAGTAACATCGATCTATCGGACGCTGCTTCTTAGATGGTCCAGCTCACTCCGGAGCAGGATAACGAGATTTTCCTTCAGGTATGTTTAAATTTTATTAGTTACATATTCTTATAATATATATTTAAATTTAATCATTATTTTGGTTTCAGTCTACTTTGCCTGACCGTAGAGGAAACATGTATGGACTCGGAAATCTTGGCAGGAGATATAGCCACGACAAAAACAAAGGAAGCACCGAATCGACTGTCACGGACACAATTTCTAGCATGCATCAGGAGATGGCGTCTTACAAGGAACAGGTGCAGCAAGAGATGGCGAGTTACAGGGAAAACATGGCTTTTCTGAGGCATCAGAACCAGGAGATGCTACAGTACCTTCAGACAGCTCTCCCNTAGGAGATCCTATAGTACCTTCAGGCAGGGCTCCTTTCATTCCCTACTCACTTGACTTCCATAACTCCTCCTCCTCCTCCTCCACGACATGATGGTTCAGGGTCTTCTTCTATGCCTGCACCTGCCGATCAATTTCCCGACCAACTATGATTTCGTTTCGCTTTTAATAATATCATTTGAACATTTTATGTTTTCGAAGTACTCGATTCAATACAATTCGGTTTCGGTTTAATATTTTATTTGTTTCCAAAAATCAAATTTTATATAAAATTTTAAATTTAATAATTAAATAATCTAGAAACATAAAAAAAAACATTTGAGACTAATCTGATACTGAATTTTGATACTAATCTGCGACTGGAATTTTGAGACTAATCAGCGACTGAACTATTGAGACTAATCTGAGACTGCAATTTTGAGACTAATTAGCGACTGAACTATTAAGACTAATCTGCGACTGAATATTTGAGACTAATCTGCGACTGAACTATTGAGACTAATCTGCGACTGAACTATTGAGATTAATCAGCGACTGAATGATTGAGACTAATCAGCAACTGAAATTTGAGACTAATCTGCGACTGAAAACAGAGACTAATCTGCGACTAAATCGCAGCGACTGAACACTTAGTCTCAGATGAGTCGCAAATAGATACTAATTTCATTAGTCTCAAATGAGTCTCAATTTTGAGATTGATTATATTAGTCTTAATTCAGTCGTAAAATTGCGACTAAACAGCGACTACATAAAATAGCGACTAAGTTTTTGCGACTAAGTGTAGTAGTCGATGTTCAGTCGCACTCATCATAACTAAGACTGATTTGAGACTGATCGTGTAGTCTCAAATGATGAGATTTCTTGTAGTGAATTGATAAACCGTAAATTGAGAAAAACCGATAAACCGTAAATTTAAGTATCGCAAATGAGTTCGTGTATGAGTTGGTCCTAGGCATAAAGTTCATGTATGAATCGGCACTAGACATAAAGTTCGTGTATGAATCAACACTATAAAGTTCGCTAAGATTTTGGTCATTTTTTCGCCACATTAGATTCCACGTTATCATCTTTTAACTGTTGACTAACAGAGCTAACAGTCAATTAAAATTTCACCAAATTTAAGAAGTTCGTGTATGAAATTTGAATTTGTTGTCACTAAACTTAGATTGTCTTTAGCGGGAGTCTCTCAATGAGTCTCTCACTACTAAAAATTATTATGAATTTTCGTTTAGGTTTTGGCCGTTTCTTTTATTTTTGCAAAGCTGTGGATAGAATTAGAAGCAAAACGCAGAGTTTTAAGGATAACCTTTTTTGGACGCTTTATCATCTCGGGTAATAGCCAATGATGATATGCCAGGTCATCACAAGTAGGAAAAAAACCTAAGAGATATTTGATAACTGTGGCCTTCTTCCCCTCAGGCCTCAGCTTTACCGATAACTGAGTCCCTCATGGCCGGAATCTTCTCTTCGCCGCCGCTTCTTCGTAATCTCTCTCTCTAGTTTTAATTTTACATGGATTTTATTTTGGGGGATTCGTTCCTGCGTTGCTTTAATTTTCTGAAAATCAAAGATACTTGTGTGATTTGTAGAGTGTCGTCCTGTATCGAACATGGAGGAGGGCGGAAGCTGCTTCCATGTCGCTCCTCGCCGATTTTTTCATTCTGGGTATTGTATATGCCATTATTTCATTACCAAGCAAATTGCATGAAGTAGATGTTGAGATTTTTTTCTTGCTTTGTCAATGTAAAATTGTTGAATTTCTTCTCAATCTTCTGACTCAAAATTTTTTTTACTTGTGTTTATGTGCTAATGTAAGTTGAGCTCATAGTTTTCATAGCTTGCTTGAGCTTGGGAATAATAAATGTGTGTTTCCGTAGTACTTGATGCATCAGTAAATTGCTTTCATTTCTCTCTAGTAAATGCTACTAAAGAAGCTACCCAGTTGTTTCATCTATCAGAATAGTCTTGTAAGATGTCAATATGTTTGGAAGAGAGAGCCATTGCATCTTTCTTTCTCTATACAAGTTTTGAACTTATGTTAATGTGCTATTGTAAGTTGAGATGATAGTTTCATCACTCGCTTGAGCTGGGGAATGTAAGTAAATGAGTTTTTGGTAGTATTTGATGTATAAGTAGATTGCTTTCGTCGCTCTATAGTACAATGCTAAAGAAACTTTCATGAGTTTCATCTATCAGAATAATCTTGTAATATGCCAATATTGTACTAAGAGAGTCATTGTACTAAGAGAGTCATTGCTTTTTCCTTTCTCTTTATAATTTTTTACAAATTTTGAATGGACTTTTGTGCGCATTACCAGGAGTGGATTTCTCAAGTGTAACAGTGATTATCTTACAAGAAATTACCTGCGGAAGCATAGGACTCAAGCTACAGCAGAATATTTGGGTTCAGCTTCAGATCCAAAGAAGCCAACTGGGAAGTCAAGTTATCATCCTTCAGAAGAAATTAGAGCATATGTGCCAGAGAATCATGGAGATTCTAGGCTTCCAGCTCCAGAAACTGCTAGAACTATCATTGAGGTATTATTATATGGCATCTTCTTTAATCAACATAAGCTAAATTTTTGGTATACGTATTCATTTCTCATTAATTACAGTCACTTGTAAGTGTAAAAGAGTTCTGCTTGCTACCTCACTGTAGGTTTCTTCAGTAATCGTCTATTAGGAATTTCAGAATGCATCTGTATAAACCTTATATGTTTTATCATTTCTAGTTTGACTCTACTTGTATGCTTACCCAGATCTAGGTTTGTGGATCTGACATTTCCCGTAGTTTTTCTTGTTCAGGTGAACAAAAAAGGAACCCTGATGCTTTCAGGTTTACTTGGTATTGGAGTTAATGAGAATATTCTTTGGCCGGATATTCCCTATGTAACAGATCAGCATGGAAGTATGTAAAAAAGAAGTCCCTTTTTTGCTTCGTATTAATTCAATCGGCTTATGATTATCAAGAATTAAATTACCCTTATGCTGTGCAGATATATACTTTCAAGTAAAGGAAAATGAGGACATAATGCAGACTGTTGTTGCTTCTGACAATAATTATGTGGTATGCTTTCTTTTTTGGCGTATTATGATAAAATCGCATGCACTTTGTTGTCAAATCATTAAAGAGGGGATGCTCTAAGCCATTTCAAGCGTAGATTTCATGGAGAACCTATTTGTTGTTCAATTGTTTTCTGGAAAGGTAGCTGAAGTTTCTATCTTATGACTCTTGCACTCACTTTTTTTGTGCCAACTTACTATTTTCTCAATCTAAACAAGCTAAACCATGCTTCAATAGCAGTCATCGTTTGTGCCACTCCTTTGTATCCTAATATGTATATATATCTATATAGAATATAACTATATTATATAGTCTATATATGTATATATATAAGTTTTTTTTTACATTGAGTGAGTCTACTGAATGGTATAGTCTGTGTAGCGTGTGCTAGTGTTTTCTCTCATTTCACTTGTAATGAGCCAGAGCAGTAATATTAAGTTACAAATGCAATGCAGCAAGTAATAGTAGGTTTTGACACGATGGAGATGATCAAGGACATGGAGCTAAGCAGTCCATCTGGTATTGGTTTCGAGATTGAAGAAATCGAAGATGGTGAAAGTGAAGGAGAGGATGAAAAGAAGGGTGATGAAGGTGAAGGAGAAGACAAAGATGACGAGGTCTGAACATTTTCATTTCAGTTTTCGTGCTCAATTATTGAGAAACTTCACATGGAAAAAAACCTGTGTGATGCGTAGCGTACTTCACAAGATACCGTAATCTTGACTTCAGGAATGGGTTGCTGTTCTAGAAGATGGAGATAACGATAATGATTATATTTCAGATTCTGATGAATCGCTTGGAGACTGGGCAAACTTGGAAACAATGCGGAATTGCCATCCTATGTATTTTGCGAGGAGGATTGCCGAGGTCAACGTGTAGTTCCAAAACTGCTTTATGGTTTATTAGATATTCATTATGATTACAATAATATAAACTTCGTTTCTTTATTTAAATATAGGTTGCTTCAAACGACCCTGTAGATTGGATGGAGCAGCCATCCGCTGGCCTTGCAATTCAGGGGCTCTTGAGTCGTGTCATCGTGGAAGATTACTCAGCTATCCAAAAAAATATCTCTGATTCGGAGTCTACAGGTACTGACAAAAACAAGGAGGGAGAAAACTTAGAAGAGACACTTGAAGGCATTGTTACGCCAAGTGGGGATGAATCTGAGCTATTGCAGGTTGAAAATTCGAGAATATCTTACTACAAGCTGGAGATAATAAGAATTCAGCTCATCACAGCACAGGGCCATCAGGTTTACGATCAAGCCTCTACCTAATTATTGTTTACTGTTTAACATGCCCTATCTAATTTTGAGCTGTTCCGTTTATGGATCAACCCGTCTTCTGGAAAAGGTCTTTTAACATGTCTTATGTTGGTAATTATGAGATCAAACACTAATGAACACCTATGTTAGTCCATGTTCTCAAGCTTGTACTATTTGGTTTGTAAGTCGTAAACCTAGTGGTTCCCATTTCTAGAGTGACAGTTATCATCTATGCTCAAGCTTTTGCTTGGTTGTGTTATTTTGCTATTGAACAGACTGAAGTGGAAGTGGAAGACGTTAGGAAAGCACAACCTGATGCTATTGCTCGTGCCTCAGATGGTATCATGAATCGTCTAGAAGAAAATGGTAATAAACTGACTGAAGCCCTCAAATCTCTGTGTTGGAGACATAATGGGATTCGAGCAGAGGTAAAAAATTTGGAACTTTCCATTACTTGCTGAAATTTCGAAAGAAAGTTGGTAGCTTTGACGAGTATAGTGCAACGATTATGTATAAATCCATATAATCTTACAATGTAGGAAGTGAAGCTCATTGGCATAGATTCACTTGGTTTCGACGTCAGGATTTGCTCTGGAATGCAAATTGAGACATTACGGTTTGCATTCTCAATAAGAGTATGTCGATTTTCCTTCTTTATCTTCTTAGACTATGTTTAGTGATCCATGAAACAAAAATTTTATAACAAAAGTAAATTAAAATAATGCGCCCTGAGAACTCTCTATTGCAGGCAACATCAGTACACAGTGCTGAGGAACAATTGAGAGAATTATTATTCATATCTACACCTCCCAAGCCGCAGAAACCAAAACAAACAAGTCAAAAGGAATCTTGATGATGTATTCACTGAAAGCGTCATTCAACGTAATTTTACGCATATCAATGGAATTGCTCTCACCCTTCGAACGTGAACTAACTCCTGCTAACAGTAAAGATCGTTTGTGGTGGACAAGCAATGTTAAGGTTAGCTTATGGAGATTGGTGGGTAGAGTCTCTTGTTGTTCAATGTTATTAAATTGATTCTTGACGCTGTATCTTTGTGTTATGTGCTTCAAATATATGGGTTAGTCGAGCATTGCAGACTTAACCCATTTATACATATATAAGATTATTGTGAGTTCAGTTTTGGAATAATCGCCATTTGTTACATCTTGGAGTACACGGCAATTAAGAAAGTTAACGAATTTCGTCATCTAAGAGACTAACAGAGAAAGTCAACACATTTTACTTTAAGTTGAGGCTTCCCGCTCTACAAAGTTCTCAGGTAAAGTCCAGAATCATTCAAAGAATAGCGAAGAAAATGACAGATTGGTCGGAGTTGCCACCGAACATTCTCCACTTGATTTCCCTGAAAATTGACAATCCCTTTGATCTGATCCACTTCCGGTCAGTTTGTTCCTCTTGGCGATCCTCTAGTCTCTTCAAATTCCAATACATGCCAACACTTAGATGTCCTCTTCCCCTTGATTCTGGCAGTTATGGTGATGATTGCCATATCGTGAGCAGCCATGTTTACCTTCTCAAGTCTCTTAATTGAACTGATTCTTGAATTCTGATAATACTGAGATGGAAAATGTGTTGATTATAGGTTGTTTTAGCTACAAGTAAACGAAAATGGAGAAGTTGATCTACAGAATTTGTTCACTGGAACAAACTCCTCTGTGTATAAATGTGTTTATCCTAGTCTATCAGTTAATTTGCTCAACTGTCAAGTCGTTGGGTTAGCACAACAACATGTGGCTTTTTACAGCGAATGGTGTGACCCATTTGACTGGGTTACGGAAGGACAAAGCCGTATCGGCTTAATGGATTTAAGGGGACAAAGCAACGAACTTATGGTTTTAAGGATGCTCTCATCATGGCGGGTCCTGGACTCATACATGGGTCTGGATATGATAGATCCGTTGACCAACACTGGACTGAGCTAGAGACACCTGAAATTCTTTTTGAAGGAATAGTTCCGTTTAAAGGTAAGTTTTACGCCATAGATAGCACTGGAAGAACAACAGTGGTAGCTCCAACTCTACAAGTGAGTACGTTTCAGCGGTTTTAGACCTTGTGATAAAACAAGGAAACGTTGGGTAAGGAGACTAACATATCTGAATATTGTTGTTTCATTCATGGACTTGAGTTTCAGGCAAAAATAAACTTTGAGACAAAGTTACAAAAATGTTTCCTTGTCTCCAACAGCTTATAATATCAGAGGTCAAACTCCTTCTCGTAGAGTTGTGCACAGAGACTGTAAGTGATTTTCGAAGAGCATACAACCCTGAGAAGAGGATTTGGTTTGAAGTATCGGAGTTAAACGATGAGAAAGACGACTGGGAGCAAGTAAAAGATTTGGATGGTCGTGTGTTGTTCTTGGAGCATTATTGCTTATTCTCGTGCTTGGCTACTGATATTCCGGGGTTTAGGGCCAACTCTATAATCTTTAAAGAGATGTGGGGAAGAGCTAACTCGAATAAATGAAAGCATTCTCGTGTTTGAATTCGGTCAGGAAGGCGCTAGATCATTAAGAGATGTACCGGGCTATATTCAGCTGTTTCCATCTCCCCTTGGTTGGGTAATATCCAATGGATTGGATGATGATCACTCTTGATCAGTTTATTCTATTTAACTAAGATTTGTTTCGTGCGCTATGTACAAAAGTTGGTTGCTATGTCCAAATAAATGGTATGGACTCATGAGCTCACATCTAAAATGTGGGTCCTTTTTATTCCATGGAGCAAATGAGTTCATTTGTTATCATTACTGATCAGAAAAGAAATTGATCTGTAAGTACAAGTACATTAATCAATAAAGAGAAGAAAATAAAAGTTCATGGTTTGCAATGTCATTTTTAAGTCTTTGCTCAGATCATTATTACAAGAGAAACTTTACACATTTTTAGCAAGGACTGAAAACCTCTAAACTTTCAAAGTAGCAACTATTACTGAAATTTGCACTAACTCATATAAAGATTTATACGGATCCATATATAAGAAAACAAAACAAGTGGAACTATACGATACTTACTGGAATTTCCAAATGAAGTTGGTAGCTTTCATCTCTATAGTGCGACGATCATGTATGAATCCATATGGTATTACAATGTAGGAAGTGAAACTCATATATAGATCGACCTCATGATTTGTAGCTCTGGAATGCAAATTGAGACATTATGGTTTGCATTCTCAATAAAGGTTTAGACTCTGTTTAGTGATCGATCAACAAGACATTATCAGAGGACTAATCAAACCTGTAAATTCGACAATAGAGAACTCTCTATTGCAGGCTAGATCAGTACGCAACGTCAACGCAGAGGAACAATTGAGAAAATTATTGTGAGTTCAGTTTTTGAATTATTGCCATTTGTTACGTCTTGCAGTACACGTCAAGCAAGAAAGTCAACGCATTACCTCGTCTAAAAAAGAAAGTCAACACATTTTACTTTAAAGCTTCCAGCTCCACAAAGTTCTCAGATCAAGTCCAGATTCATTCAGAAAATAGCGAAGAAAATGACAGATTGGTCGGAGTTGCCACCGGATATTCTCCACTCGATCTCCTTGCAAATTGACAATCCCTTTGATCTGATCCACTTCCGGTCAGTTTCTTCCTGAATCGAGTCTTGAATCTTGATGATACTTAGATGAGAATATGTTCATGATAGGTTGTTTAAGCTACAAGTAAAAGAGAATGGAGAAGTTGATCTACGTACTCTGTTCGTAAGAAGAAGCTCCTCTGAGTATGGATGTATGTATCCTAGTCTGTCAGTTGATTTGTTCAACTGTCAAATCGTTGAGATAGCGCAAGAACATGTGGCTTTTTACAGCGAATGGTGCGAATTATTTGAAAGTGTTTACAAAGGTGAAAACCGTATAGGCTTTATGGAATTAAGCAGAGAGACCAACAAATTTATGGTATTAGGGAACCTCTCATTCAGGGGTTTAGCCATGTATAGATCAGTCGACCAACGTTGGACTGAGCTTGAGATAACACCTCATGATACTTTTTTTGAAGGGATAGTTCCTTTTAAAGGCAAGTTTTGCGCCATAGATCAAACTGGAAAAACAACAGTCGTAGAGAAAACTCTAGAAGTGAGTACGTTTCAACGGTCCAGACCTTGTGATAAGACACGGAAACGTTGGGTAAGGAGACTAACATATCTGAATACTGTTGTTTCGTGTATTGTAAAAGCATGTCTTTATTTTCTCATTTTTCAAAATGTCTTTAACAGCTTGTGATGTCGAGGGAGAAACTCCTTCTCGTAGAGTTGTGCACAGAGACTGTAAGTGATTTTCGAAGAGCATACAACCCTGAGAAGAGGATTTGGTTTGAAGTATCGGAGTTAAACGATGAGAGAAACGATTGGGAGCAAGTGGAAGATTTGGATGGTCACGTGTTGTTTTTGGAGCATTTTTGCTCATTCTCGTGTTTGGCTACTGAGATTCCGGGGTTTAGGGCCAACTCTATAATCTTTAAAGAGATGTGGGGAAGAGCTAACTCGAATAAACATGAAAGCATTCTCGTGTTTGAATTCGGTCAGGAAGGCGCTAGATCATTAAGAGATGTACCGGGCTATATTCAGCTGTTTCCATCTCCTCTTGGTTGGGTAATCTCCAACGGGTTAGTCATATCTTGATCATTTTATTCGATGTAACTAAAATTGAATTCGTGTGCTACAAGTTTCCAGTTGATAGTGAGATCTCGACCCTGCAAATCCCTCGAAGAAATTGAAATTTCGTGATGAAAAATAATATAATAAAAATCAATATATATATATATATATATTTAACTCCAATTCCCTAACCCCGCTCTTCCGCAACTCTTGATTGAAGAGTTCCATTGCCACCGGTGTACCGTAATTTTGTTTTAACCACCTGTAATTATCTTACTAATACTACTCGAGAGTCGATATCGCACAATAACACAAACACGTGGCATGAATACTTCCCACGTCAGCAAAATTTATGTTAGGGATTTGGAAGTCCGTTTTTATAAGATATTGATCTTTTTAATCTTATCCAATTTATGTAAACTATTTTAAATTTTAGACACCGAAGTCCGTTTGAATAGACAACTGGTTATTGACACGACTTGCGTATCCCTACTCAAGTAAATCGTTTTCAACCTTTACGATATGATTATAGAATCGACAATTAGAAATCATAATTCTAAAATAAATAAATAAACTGTTCAATTTGACTCAATTTTGTTAAAGCAATTTGCACAACTTGTAGATTTTTATATTTATGACACCTAATCCTAGTATATGTTAACTATGATTGAAATCAAATTCAATCCAGATGGTTGTTCATGATACATATATATATTTATATATAGTAAAATATTCTTTTCTTGTATTTTCGGTAATTTAAACCGTTTTTTTCTTTGTAACTTCTGTATTCTACTGTAAAAAAATCATATTACTATAATTTAAGATTTTTTCCAAATTTTTTTTTAATCTTCTACAATATTAGGTGCTTGATGGGTTCAATATGGTCCAGCAACTAGAAGATGCCAGCTTTACGTACGTACGATAAGGACTCGTTACTCTGAAATTGACCATTAAAGAAACAGCACTTATCAAACTTCATATGGGTCCATGACCTATCATATTACAGCTCCAAAATTTATTAATATTTATTCACTTTTCACCAATTTTTGTCGTTCACTCCTTTACAAATTAGTACAAAGAGAGAATAAAAATTTTCTTGAAATATTTTCCCCTACTTTTGGCTGCACTGCATATATATCGAGCATCTTGTCTAATAAAAATATATCTTTTGAATAAAAGTAAACAACATCCAGAAGAAGAAAAAAATCATAATAAGAATGATCGGTACAGCGTAAAATACAAATTGATCTACATTATATGGAAATTTATTGAAAATGATAAGTTACTAATTTAAAACAAAACAAAATAAAAATCTTTGGTATCGTGTCTTAGTTTTGACATAAGCCACAAAAAGCGATGGCTAACATCTTATGACTTTAAGTACCATTAAAAATGGACAAGTAGAGTAGATTGTCTAGATATTTGATACTTCTACTGTATGGCTTTCACATCTTTGCATACACTAAAAAGTCAGAAATAAACATTAATAGTCAACATTATTTTAAGAGTAAATTACACAAATTATCAAAAAATTTAAAAGCATTTTGACAACAACAAAAATTTTTTTAAAAGCATATAAAAATATAAGAAATCTTTAAAAAGCATCAACAATGTGCTTTAATAGTAATTACACAAATTATTAAACTTTTTGATGAATCTAATGCTAATTGTTTAGACAACGAATAGGTTTGGTCGGGGAAGTGGCATTTATAATTATAGCATGCTACTTTTGTATGTTGCAACTTATTTGAACAAAAAATTAAAATTTCAAACATTATGGGCGGAAAATTAAATTACTAATTAACACGCTAGCTATAGATTTTTACACCGTACGAAAACGTAATACTGTTATTTGTCGTATATGAAAAAAATGATGTGATGTGTTATTTACTAATAATTTAGTATAATGTCTAATATGGATGGACATATTTTTTGACCAGTAATAAAGATTTTGCAGTTCTTTCATATGCAATATAAAGATTTTTGAATTCAAAATATAATTATCTTCTTTCTTTCTTTTTTTGAAAAAAAATGTTATAAATCTTCTTTGTTTCCGATAAGTTTAAGGGAAGTTTATAAGTATGATGATATAGTTCAAGTCCTTTTCACATTATCCATTAATAAATTTCCTACGATTGAAATCTATACTAGCTGATCTCATAGTTATAATGACTTTACTTTTTAAAACAAATGAAGCTGTTTTGTCCCATTACAGAGAATATCTCATATTTATTTTTTTAAGTATGTACAGATCACCTACGTCTTATGAAAAAGGCTTATGAAGATTGTGTTTTAGCATAGAAATCGTATATAAGAGATAATAATTGAAGAAATTATTTGTATTATTATGAACTCTAATACTACACATATATATGGGTCTGCATGCATAATGTATTCATTGCCAAAAAAAAAAAAATGAGATTCTCCGTATGAATATGTATTATCGAAATTTTAAATTTTGATAAACTAATCATTAGAAATCCGTAGCTGAGTTACTTTCACTCTAATGGTTAGGATAATCCAGCTAATAATTCAGAGTATTGGGGTTTGATTCCTCCCTACTACAATAGTAGAATAAAAATAGATTTTATGATGTGAATTAAATTATGGATCGGACAAGGTTCGATCACATTGTTAACAAAAATAATTATCAGAAATCTGTAAGAAAATTTTGATAAAATTTATATGGTCACCATTCCATCGAAAAATTATATTAATTTTCTACGGATACTCAATAACATCAAATTTCTAGGTTGGATAAATGCTTGATTGAATTTTGATGAGTTTCATAATTTCCATCAACCAATTAGACCAACATATAGATGATATGTTATTATAGCTTGGAAATCTTTACTTCATGAATAAACGAAACGTTTACCGGCGAGTGATTACTTGTTATTATTAATTAATACATTTCAAGTTAGGTTAATATTTGGCATTATCAATCTGTTGGAGGTCAAACCTAAGTTTTGTCCGCTCCAAAGACAAACCTCATGTACAGCGCATGTAGATAGGAACACAAAAAATATTATATTAATTTACTAAAACATTAAATATAGACAAGTTGACAAAAAAAATAAAATTAACTATATATAACGGGACATATACGAAAAATAACAAAAAAACAATTCGATGACACCCTAAAATCATGAATCAACCAAACA
The DNA here is from genome assembly GCA_900406405.1 of Lepidium africanum. Lineage (NCBI taxonomy): Eukaryota > Viridiplantae > Streptophyta > Magnoliopsida > Brassicales > Brassicaceae > Lepidium > Lepidium africanum. Next base: position 57,237 of record OVAX01000657.1, read on the forward strand.
CGTACCTAATTTTACCCAAAAAAAATAAAATATGTACCTAACGACATAATCTTTGCGAAGTGTCTATAAACCAATTTGGTTTCTTCCTCCTTCCTTCTTCTATGTGCAATTTTCAAAAACAGAAAAAATAGAAATGAGTTGTCATCTTACTCGTTTTGAATATCAATTTTGTGTATATGAATAAATGATATAAAATTGAACGTATCTCAGAAGTTGTATGTTTTGTATTCCATATCTACCTGCAAAATAGCATGACCAAGATAAAGCTGTATATAGATAACATGTTGGCAAAAATGATTTTCAATATATATCTATCCGACCAGAACAAAAAAACATAAAACCACCGCCAAATCTAATTCCGAACCAAAAAACGAGTGAAAAAATTAGAATCTATAGACCAGAAATAGATAAGAAAATCTAAGGAGGAAACAATAAGATTATATATACAAGAAATTGTAAAACACACATACATGCATTTTAAAAGAAAGTATTTATCTAAAAAGTCTACAACGTTTTTTTTTTTTACACGAAATGTACCAAAGATAGAAATTCCGTATCGTATGATATGAGCATAACAAATTCTTCAAGTACATATATTTTTGTTAAAGTGTCACACAAGTAAGCTTCATACATTGTTTTGCTAAAATTCTTTTTAAATTGTTATTTCATATAAACGAGGATTTATGTGGTTTCAAAGATTTTTTTGGGAGAGATTAAATCTTTATTCTTAAGTTAGGTCTTCTATGCCAAGAAGCAGGTGGCCCTGTTAGCTTACCCCTGATCTAACTCGGTATCAGATAGAGGTTCAAATTCCGTCAGCTCCAGTATGAATAATTTGGCTATGGATCAGATATTTGTTGATCCTATTAGTAGAAAGAATGAGTAAAATTGAAAATTAAAAGTTAGGTTTTCTATTGGTCAAAAATTATTTAAGTTTTGATAAATATTACCAAAAGGTTGGCTTCAAGTGGAGAAATATTATATCCATAAGATCCAAAACGTTTTTTAAAAATAAACAAATGAGTAGATTAATATTCAATAGCCCACTGGTTCATTGCCATGGAGATCAGTCTTAATCTTATTTTCCGCTAAGATTGGAAGAGATCCAAGTTAAGAAGCAAAAAATCATGTGCAACATATATAATGCAAGTGTTATAGTAGTGAAAATTTTGGTTATTATCTTTATGCGTTTGTTTTCCATCATTAGGATAGTATAGTAATCACCACAGGATTTTGTGGCTAACAATATTGGTCACAACTCACAAATTTTGGATGTACAGTAAAATCCCTAAAAATTAATAATATTGGGACTTTGAAAAATTAATTTAGAAAATTATTAATTTATCCATAAATTAATATTATTAATTTGTACTTTTTTAGTTGTTAAAATTATTTAAAAGGATAAATAGAGACCATTTTTAGATTAATCTCTTGAAAGTTATAAATTTTATAAAATATGATTAATGACCTCAACTATTTTATTTCAAGAAACTATAATACTATTACAATAAAAATGATACATATTAAAAATTTGAAAACTTAAGAAAATTTTGGTTATTTTTTATGACATCTTATATTACATCATAATTTGAAAATATTACACAACAATTATTTTATAAATTTGAGCTACAGGAAAAAATTCATTTTAACAAAAATCATACTCTAAGGTATCAACTTATATATATATGTAAATTTAGATGATTATTAATTTATGATATTATTAGGACTATATTTTTACACAGAGGTTTCAAAATAATTATTATCTTATTAATTTATTAAATTTAATCAAATTTTATATTGGACCGACTTGAAACTAGAGAATTTTATTATTGTATAGAAATTATTAATTTATCGAGTATTAATTTATGCAGGTTCTACTGTGTATGTACAATTTTTGTCAACGAATTTTATTTGTCATTTTCTTCTGTAACATTTTGTGACGAAATTATCAAGAATATAAATATAAATTTGAATATAAATTGTCATGAATATTCTTGCAAGAACAATGATTTATTATTATGAATATAAATTTGTGACATTTATATTTGTAATTATTTTAAAATCATCATAGATTTATAACTATATTTTTATATTGTGATGAAATATGTATAATGTCTCAATACAACTTTTTTTTTTTTGTAGTGTGAATTTAACATAGGCATCAAAATAGGAAATCGCTGAAGTCAGTTTGTACAATGGTATTGTAAGATATAATAGTCGAGACTGAAACATAAGTTGTATTGGCTATCAACTAATCAGTGTTTTGTAAGATCAGTCTCTATTAAGATCAGCCATCTGCGGAGAAGATCAGTCTCTATTAATATCTCGAAAACACAAAATTGAAACCACATGTGTCATGGTTAGGTTGGTGTACAGTAGCAATTAATGCATTTTGTATCAGCCTCAGATATGTATGTCCCATGATTGTCGTTTCTTATATTATAAACTTTATGTCTAGGTAAATCTCGGTATCATCTCATTATACATCATATGAAATATTTTCGATGTGAGGTTACAAAATTAATGTATTTTCTTTCAAAATTCATATACATTATTTTAAAAAACTCGTCCGAGTTATTTTCTTAAATTTGTCCGTTTCGTATAATGTGGTCCACCACTTATTGACCAAAACGTAAAATAATCTAAAATGATTATGACTCAAATTAATTAACAAAAAAAAAACTTGAGATTGGCAACGGCGTGAATTATGACTAATTGATCAAAAAGAAGACGGCCACGTTGAAAAAATTGAAAAGTACAGCTAATAAAATGACAAATACATCAAAAATAAAAAACGCTAATTGTGTTTCGGTAACTGTACTTACGTGAACACTTATTTATAGTACGAAGACGTGTTTTGTTTTAAGCCCAAACCAACTCAGCTTTTACTATTTCCTCCTTCCTCTTCGCTTCTCTTCCAATACAAAAAATAAATAAAACACCATTTTTATCAGTACAAAGATACAGATAAGATCTAGAGATTTCAAATCCACCATTTTGTTCATTATTTATCCCCAGTTTTTCTCATATATTCAAACTTATAATTTACGAAGCTGAACGGCTGCTAAATTTCAAAATCCTCAGGTTAGTGTTTATTTTATTTCTCCTATTCTTTCGGGGTTTGTGTAATTGACAGAGTCATTACCAAATATTTAACATTTCTTACGATAATGCATAGGTTACATGTTATTCTTTATTTGCAATAATATGATCTCTTCGGTTTCTTATTACGAACTGTTAGATTTTAAAACCTAATTGAATGTACTTGTTCATGTTTATATTCTGATTTTCATTTTTTCTTTCGTAAACCCATAATGTTTTTGTTTTTATAATTAAGATTCAACCGGAAATTGCCAATTGATATACAAGTAAATTGACATAGAATTTGAGTTTCTTATTATGTGTAGAGATTTTTATTGGGTAATCAATTATGTTTTAATAGTGATTTTAATGGACAATATTTGATTATACGTGCAAATGAGCATAAGGCTTGTCGGCCGGTCGAGCTATAAATTTCGAACTGGACCCAATGAGTTGATAGGCACACAACACCTCTCCATTCATTTCAAATCTCTTTTTTTTTTTTCTTTTTTTTTTTCCTGTTGTTTACAGGAGTTTTTTTTTTTTTTTTTTTTTGTTTACTTAAAACCTAATTAGTTAGCTTCTTGTAGATTTCCTAATTTTTTTGACAAAGAAAACAACTCTCGGTCTTACTTAGGACAATATACCCAATATACTCTTGGTCTTGTTCATTGACAGGTAAAATCATAAAATGCATTTATTATTGCTGTCCTAAAACTACAGATCCTCTGTAATAAATATATAAAGAATATACCCAGCTTAAATTTAGAAACCAAAGGAAAAAAAAATTTAGTAACATAATAAGAAAAGAAAAAAATTGTACTATCTTTTTTCTTTGGTTATGATTGTTGTTTGAATTGAAATTTGAAGGGCTGGACATTTATATTTATAGATTTTTAAGAGCAATTGTTTAGGATTAACAAGCAGTAGTGGTCTCTTTTATATTTTCTTTTAATCCAATGATATCTTTAGTCGAATTCCATTCAGCTGAATAACCAGCTTAGTGGCTAAACCACTAAGACTTAATTTGCATTTTAATGATATAAATTAGGTATATAGATTTTTTTTTCATGTGGAGAATTTAGGTAAGATGATTTTAGTGGGCTAAAACTATTAAACTTTCCAATTTGTGATTTTAGAAAATGTAGAAACCAAATTCAAATTTCCAAATCGTTTTTATGTTATAAAGAGTTTATAAAAGGATAGAAAGTTGAAAAATCTAATGGACTAAAGAACTCGTCAGAATTATTCTCGGCCAATATTTTATTGGGAATATTCTCCAATATTTATAATTTGTTTACCCACGCATATGCTTTCAATCATCTCAAGAAAACTAATTAATCATTTTGTTAATGAATATTGAATCAATAATACATATCAAGTCACAAAAATTATATAATTGCTGGAAAAAAAAATTCATAGGACTTCAACTCCAGTTAGTCGTATAATTCTACATAATAAAATTTGTGGTTTGTGTTTAGAGTTTACCTATAAATCGAATATGGTCAATCTGTTAGTTTGACAAAACAAAACATAAATTAAATTTGATTCTTAATTAAATTTGAAAGTTTTAAATACAGGGGAAAATAAAAGAAAGAAACAATGGAGGAGAAAAAAGACAGTGTGATACAAGTAGAAGAAGAGCTGCCAAGTTTATTGAGACAAGCCACAACAGAAGAAATGGTTGGATTTGACAATTACAAAGAGAAAGAGAATGATCATTCTTTTCCTCATCATTTCAGTCGCTTTCATCCTTCACATGCCTCCACGACTTCTTTGGTATCCTTTTTTATTCTTTCACTTTCCACATTCGCATAAATTAGGTTATATACTTAATTATTATTAATATAAATGACTAAATCCTAACAAATTATTGCTTATATATGTCTAAAGAATGGTCAAGAAGCTTCACGATCAGTAGACACAATGGAAGATCATGGTAACTACAATGAGAGTTCACCATGGATGAGTCATCAACGAAAGCCTTCACTTTCAATGCCAACTTCACCAAATGCTCTCATGACCTCGGATCAGACAACATCATCGTCTCCCGACAACAATAACAACGCTGGATCTACTGGCAAATCCGTCAAGTTTCTCTCTCAGCCAATGGCCAAAGTCTCATCTCTCTACGTAGAAACTGGTATAGAGGATGACCATCATCCTCGTAGCCATGACATTCATCATCAAACGCAAAACGGTGGTCATCATCAAGCTTATAATCCTGCGTTGAACAAGCTTAAAGATAATAGATACAACTCATTCAAGACTTGGTCGGGGAAACTCGAGAGGCAATTCACAAGAAAACCATCTGCTGTTGAGCCGGAGACACCAAAGCGGAAGAAGGAGAATGTGAATAACAATGAACCCATGCCTGTGGACCGGTACTATGCTGCCTTGGAAGGTCCTGAACTGGAGACTCTCAGGGTACGTACATACTGTTTTTTCTCTTACTTTTGAGTGTAGGATTAGGTTTTACTCATATATTGAGCATTATGTCTTATTATTGAACTTTGCAGCCTCAAGAAGAGATCCTTCTACCAAATGATAAAAAATGGCCATTTCTTCTCCGTTACCCAATCTCTACCTTTGGTATGTGCCTTGGAGTGAGCAGCCAAGCTATAATGTGGAAAACCCTAGCGACCGCAGAGCCAACTAAGTTTCTCCACGTACCCCTCTGGATCAACCAGGTTCTCTGGTTCATCTCAGTCGCTTTGATCTTCACCATTGCAACTATTTATCTTCTTAAGATCATCCTCTACTTTGAAGCCGTGCGCCGCGAATACTACCATCCAATCAGAATCAACTTCTTCTTCGCTCCTTTTATTTCATTACTCTTCTTGGCCCTTGGCGTTCCACCTTCCATAATGACAGAGTTGCCACAGTACCTTTGGTACATCCTCATGTTTCCTTTCATCTGTCTTGAGCTCAAGATTTATGGTCAATGGATGTCTGGTGGACAACGCAGGCTCTCCCGAGTTGCCAACCCGACAAACCATCTCTCTGTCGTCGGGAACTTTGTTGGGGCCTTGCTTGGTGCGTCCATGGGTCTTAGAGAAGGGCCAATATTCTTCTACGCCGTTGGGATGGCTCATTACTTGGTTCTGTTTGTGACCCTCTACCAAAGACTTCCGACCAACGAGACTTTGCCTAAAGATCTCCACCCTGTCTTCTTCCTCTTTGTCGCGGCTCCAAGTGTGGCGTCCATGGCTTGGGCTAAGGTCACTGGCTCCTTTGATTATGGCTCCAAAGTTTGTTACTTTATAGCCATGTTCCTCTATTTCTCATTGGCTGTTCGGATTAATTTCTTCCGTGGAATCAAGTAAGCTTAAAAATTACTTTTCTTACTCTTTGATTTTCAGTTATTATCTAGCTTAACTTTCTCATACCATATTGTATTTTCTTTTAGATTTTCACTGTCATGGTGGGCGTACACATTTCCGATGACCGGAGCTGCAATTGCAACCATCAGGTACGCAACAGTGGTTAAAAGCACTGTAACTCAAATTATGTGTGTGGGCCTCAGTGCCATCGCAACGTTAGTAGTGTTTGCACTGCTCGTGACCACCATCATCCATGCATTTGTTCTCCGCGAACTTTTCCCCAATGACCTTGCCATAGCCATCAGCACCCGCCCAAGACCCAAACAGAGTAGCCATCATCGCTGGCTCGACCAACTGAGAAACGTAAGCTCAGAAAACATTGAAGAGTATTTGAAATTCACAGACTCTGACAGTGGCAATGATCTGGAAGCTTCCAATGGCAAAATTCAAGAGAGTGAGTCAGCTTAAATGGAAAAATCAAACCAGTTTACATAACCCCCAGGTATAGAGTTGTATCCCAAGTTTTGGTGTGGATCTGTTGTCAGTGTCTCTGGCACAAGTGAGGAATCTAGTAACGTAGATGTTGCTGTGGTTCTCATGAGCATGTGTGTGAAGTAGTAGTAAACAAACGGTCCGGGAGTATACAATGGTGAGTCCATCCAAAAGAACCATTATCTCTTAAACCAGAACTGTTAGCAGTTATCAATATACTTCGACGAGCATCTAAACTTGTTTTGTTCCAATAAATAAAAAGTTTTGAGGGGGTTATCATTTTATCAAGAACATCACAAATTATGATGAACAATCATCTTGATTCTGTCAGACCACCTAATCCGGAATATCTCGATATAAATAGAAATAAGAAGATCAGAATCAAATCGCTCATGGCCAAAAAAGTAGCACTAGCGTGCAAAAGGACAACTAAACTACCATCTTCACCAATTAGCTAACGAACACATAAATTGATGTTGAATCAACTAAGCTACTGAAATTCTGGTAACCATCTGACATAAGAACTTGAGATATATTGAAAAATCTCAATTTTACATAAACAGATACAAAAACAGAAATCAAGAGCCTCAAGAAACAAAAAAGCACAGAATCAAAGCTTGAACTCAGCAACAAACTAACAGTTCTCCTAGGAACAAATCTAAATTCTCAAAGAACAGAGACAAAAACTCAAAAATCTAGTTCCTGTACAAAAGATTTCGATGCATACATACCTGAGGAAGTCCAGTTTGGTTTGGTTCGATCGGTATTCCATTTAGCGGCCAAAGAAAGAGAAGAAGCCACGTTTCTTAGGCTCTTCTTCTACCATAACAGCTTTCATACTATCTTGCTCCACGAGTCTCCAAGCTGCCTGCTCAAATGCCAATCCCGCAAGCGTTGGAGGCTTGTTCAGAACAAGCGGAAACCCTCGATTCGTGCTTCGAATAACCTCAGAATCTTCAGGAATCACGCCGAGTAATGACAAACCCAACATCTCCTGCACATCTAACACAGACATCATATCCTCTCCTTTGATCATATCAGTTCTCACTCGGTTCACAATCATCTTAATATCTCGGATTCCATCGCATTCAAGCAAACCCGTGACTCTATCGGCATCTCGAAGCGCTGTAATGTCCGGAGTTGTTACAAGGACTGCTTCATTCGCCGGAGTAATGGCGGTTATGAATCCGGCATCGATTCCTGCTGGGCAATCGATGATGATAAAATCTGGAGAACCTTCTGGTCTAGTTTTTAACGCATCCACAAGCCATTCCAATGCTTTTCCACCAAATCCCATGGGAAGTTTCGATCTAGGTTTAGAAATACATAACAATTCGAAATTCGACCAGCGTTTATCGCGTACCAGAGCTTGATCGAGACGGCAATCTCCGTTCAGTACCTCTACAACGGTGTAATTGACTCGATTCTCTAAACCTAACAGGAGATCGAGGTTACGCAGGCCAAGGTCAGCGTCAATGGCAACGACTGAGAAGCCGTAACGAGCTAGCGAGAGACCGACATTTGCGGTGGTAGTCGTCTTTCCAACACCGCCTTTTCCGGAGGTGATAACAACAATACGTGGTGTTTCTCCAGCGAGCTCCGGTTTCCGATTGAACTGAAGAACGGATCGTATTGGACTCCGTCTACTAGGATTATTGACAACTCGTGGTAACGATATCAATGGAGTTTGCGAAAATGAAGATGGAAGAAGCGGAGATTGATGATAATTCGTGCTGAACAATCTCAAAGACGCCATTGATATTGCTTCACTGCTTCGGCCGTCTCCAGAGAGACAGAAATGTTTCTGTAATCTCTAGTGTTGTGGCTTCAGAGGGTTTAGTCGTTTATCATGAATTTTTGAGATTCCGGTTAATAATTTCTCCACTGCGTACCGGTTTGCGATTCAATCAATTAATGTGTTTGTTTAACCGGTTTACGAATCATCTGTATTAATAAAAAAAGTTACAAACATACAACCAAACAAAACTAAATCAAACACAAATCGAATCTGAAATACCGGTATAACGATTTGGTTACCAGTTTATATATTTCCCTCTATTAACACTTGCTCTATATATATATAGCACTGAGTTTATCATCTGCCATCATTGGTCATTAGCTGAGAGAACACTTGGCTGCTATTGAGTATGCCTGAAGTTCCATCTCCACTGTCCCTCTCCGTGTTTGAGCCACTAGATGGACCTGGCCGAGCCGTTGCTGACCCGGTAACGTCTCCATCTAATTCTCCAGGCTTGTCCAATGGTCCGGATTCTTGTAGCTGAAGTACATGTTCCAAATTCCACAGAACATCGCCAATTGTTGGTCTATCCACGCCGTAATCCGCACAGCATTTCTCTGCGGTTTCTGCGTATTTCTTCAACGAGCACGGTTTGATCTGATCAGCAATATTCGGATCAACAATTGTATCAAGCATCCCTTTCTTTTGCCATTCAATTGCCCATTCTGCTAAATTCACTTGCTCCCTAACAAGCAACGGATCAACAGCTGGCCTAGCGCACAGAACTTCAAAAAGAAGAACTCCAAATGAATAAACATCAGATTTATCTGTGAGCTGTTGTCTTCTGAAGTATTCCGGATCAAGATATCCAAAGCTTCCTTTAACACCCGTGCTTACATGTGTCTCATCAATACAAGGACCGGATCTAGAGAGTCCAAAGTCTGCAACTTTGGCAACATAGTTGTTATCTAGTAAGATATTGGTGGATTTGATATCCCGGTGGATGATTCCTTGCGAAGAACCGGTGTGAAGGTAATGAAGACCTCTGGCTGCACCAATACAAACCTCAAGCCGTTGTTTCCAAGTCAAAGGCGGATTGGTGGATCCATATAAGTGACTTTTGAGCGGTCCTTTATCCATGTACTCATAAACCAGAATCATTTCAGATTGTTCTTCACAATACCCAACAAGCGAAACAAGATGGCGATGACGGATCTTAGAGAGAATAGTTATCTCAGAGAGAAACTCCGGTAAGCCCTGTCTTGAACCAGGCACGCCTCTCTTTACAGCTACTTTGGTGTTGTCTTTGAGAGACCCTTTATAGACCATTCCAAATCCACCCACTCCAATGACTAAACTTTTGTCAAAGTTATTGGTTCCGGATTGTAATTCCGCGAAAGAGATTCTCAGAGTTTGATAGCCACTAGAACTCACAGTTCTTTCAGTTGTTCTACTGTTGGAACTACCTCTAAACCTCCTTAAAGGTGTCCATCCCGTGCTCTCCGAACTCCTTGTTTTGGTGTTCTTCCGTCTGCAAAAGCACAGAAAGCACAATACAAGCAGTGACAAGAACACTAAACCTCCCAACACCGAGCCAATCACGATCCAAAGAACATTCTTGTTTCCAGATCCCACTTTGGAGGAACTTACAGGGTTTAGAAGTTTCATGATCTCCACTCCATTCAGTAGAGCATTAACTCTCGACGGATTGCTGAGATCAGATGGTCCAACACTTACCCTAAACATTCCATCATGATCAGACTCAGCAACAAAATCAATGTACAACGGAGACGCAAGTACGTGGAAGTTAAGTGTGGAGAGATCAACATCTTTAGAGGCAAGATAATCATTGATAAAGACATTGAAATAGAGCTGATTAAGCGACGAACTAACGATATCGCAGAAATGCAAACGAACCAGATGAAGAACTCGTTTCGAACCAACCGGAAATTTCCAACTAATGTTAAATCTTGCCTGCAACTCCTGATTATCTCGATTCATCTCCTGAGCAGTCATATAAACATTATCAGGAGCAATCTCTCGCGTGGCACCACCGTTTTGATAATTCGGAGAATGAGTAGTCCAAGCTCGTTTCGCAGCTGCTCTCAAAAGAAGATAGTTGTCATCAACAAGCCAAGTCCTCCACAATGTATCGTTAAACGGCGTCAATTTCAATCCACCGACGTTGATTCTATGAACAGTCTCAAGAACTTGAGATGACAAGTTACTGAAGATTTGAGCAGAGTCAGGGCTTACAAGCTTAGTTCCTATATCGATTATGTAATTTTTCGGTGCAGAGAACACTTCTACAGCATTAACGAACCCAAAACCAGACGATGTAGAAGGGATAATCGAAATCTCAAGAACATGGTCATCAATTTTGAGTATGAACTCTTTAACAACAACGGAATTAGTACGGAAATCGTTCATAAGAGAGAACCCATTAACCAAAACTCGGAATTTCGCAGACCTTAAGTTGAATTTTGGAGATTTAAAAGGCGCAAAATGGAGACGGATAAAGTGAATGCCTCTGTTTGTCACTAGGAATTTGTAAGATGATGGTTCTCCGTTGAGGAAGACACGAGCCGTGTGGTATAAAACAGGAGAATCCGGAGGTGGGTTTTGGTCGAAAAGCGAGACGGATCGTTCGGCAGAGAGAAACTTCGAGCCAGGTTGCGAAGAATCACCAATAAATGAACGGGTGGAGAAGAAAGAAGCGTTAGTATTCGCGCCGGAATTGATGAGGTAATTATCAGTTGGAGTGAAAGCAGCAGAGAAGAGATGGAAAAGAGAAAAGAAGAGACATGTAAAGATTAGATTTATGAGAAACGCCATTGAAGAGGAGGTTTAAGGAAGTTTTTGTTGATATTAAAAAGAGAACAGAATTAGAAGATGATGATGATGGGGAAAGGAAATGGAGAGAGTAGAAAGTGCGTATTTGCTGTCTATTATTCTCTGTATTCAGATTCATTCACATCGTATAAACTTCCACTAAGGTCAGTGAAAGAGAAAAAGTGTTTGTGTTGCGAATCATTAAGGAGCTAAATTTGTCAACTACAAATGTGAAACCAAAGTTACTTCAACCTGCTTTTTTCTTTGGTGATCTGTGTCTATTGCAATCATTTTCAAAAAGTTTTTGCTTTTTAAACAATTAGTTCACTTTACTGATTTGGCAAAGACAACGAAAACTATGAAAACTCAGTTTATCAGTGTTTAAACGCCATGATTGCCGATGTTAATTTAGCCGATTAGTTGTAACGCGCTCTACCGTCGATAATTCAGATAGTACAAGATATGGTTTTTAATTGAATGATGATTTACATAATAAGACAAAGTCACACTTACTTCGACTAAAGGGACCCATTTTCACTGTTTATTTTTGTCAATTACATATATTAGAATATGAATTGATTATAATAGCATTGCTGATTTTGAAGTAAAAGATTGTTTTTTTATGTTCTTTCATTTAGCACTCAAGAGACTAGTATCCAATGATAAATTGAATTTTATTTAGGGTGAATTACTCATCTAGTCTACAATTATACACTAATGACTTAAGTAGTCTACAATTAT
>OVAX01000658.1:0-69442 GCA_900406405.1 Lepidium africanum
TATGAATGCAAAATTAACTATATGAAAGCTATGAAATATGCTAATATGCAAATACATCAGTAATTTGGAGAAGATTTTTCCCCCAGCTGTGTTCGATGTGATGGTATATCTACCTGTGCATCTACCATATGAAGCTGAACTCTGTGGCCCTGTACAGTGTCGATGGATGTATCCTTTTGAACGGTTTTTTAAGAATTTAAAAAGCAAAGCCAAAAATAAAAGATATGTGGCTGGATCGATTGTACAGTCATACTTGAACGAGGATTATCTTACTTCTCAGAGTGGTTTTTGCCTTCGCATGTGCATACAAAAAAAAAGGTTAATCTGTATTCCTTATCTCTATACAACCCAACCAAAACAGTTGTGGTTGAATGTGTGTAAAGTCAATCCAAGAGCAAATATTTCTAGAAACTACAGAGTTTATGAACCACCTCTGCTACAACAAGACAACGATGATGATGTGCTGATAACGAAAGTGGAAGATATTGTGATGGCGAAGAAATTCAACACATGATGGCGAAGAAATTGATGCGGAAGTTGGCGATGCTGAACAAAAAGACGAATTTCAATGTAATATGTCGTCCTCAGATGATGACGAAGAAAACGATGTTGATGTTGAATAATATTTGAAATTTTTAATCTTAATATTTATATATAAATAAAATCTAAAAAAGAATCATAACCTTTAAACCAAGTAATCATACTTATGTTTGTAATATTGCTTATTGGTTTGTACTCTGTCGTCAACAGCGACTGAATTGAGACTAAGGCATAGAGCGACTGAATTAAGACTGTAACACACAGCGACTGAATTAAGACTATAAGACACAGCGACTGAATTAAGACTAAAAGGCACAGTGACTGAATTGAGACTGTAGACTATAGCTACTGTATAGCGACTGATAGAACAGTCAGAGATTAAATCTTTGTCAATCAGAAACTTCCTCTTACGTATAAGGCGGACCCAAACGAGATTGATGATTCTGGGTCGGAGGATGTTCCCAAGGTTAGTATAAAGGATTTCAAAATTGTCTCTGTACCTAGGTTCCAACCAATATGGCTCAAACAAAGATATTATTCTTTTTAAACGTTTTCGTCGAGGATGACTTGGTTGAGAAGGAGAATGCCGAAATGTACAGCCCAAGACTCATGCTTAAAGATTTTGTAATTTTGTATATCTCACTTTTTTTAGACATTTTACTTCCCTTTAATGGGATTTTGTAAAAACATTGCTTTGATGTATAAAATGCAGTCTTTTATTTTACTTTTAATGAGGTTTTAAGACTTGTGATCTTTGGCTTTGGCAGAATTTAGTTTACTTGTCTTTTTGACAAAAGTTTATTTCTTCGAGCATTCTCAAATGGCTCGGCGAGATTTAGACTCGGCTTAGTTTGTGCGAGGTTTTTGACTCGGCTAGGGTAGAGCAAGATTTTAGGGACTTGGCGAGATTTAAACTCGGCTTAATTTGTGCGAGGTTTTTGATTCGTTTAAGGCTACCTACGTACCCCGTAAGGATTAAGCCGAAACGTAGTTCTGATTACATGTATATTATTATTTATATATATATATATATATATATATTTCTTTTTTGCCGAGTAGAATGAGGGGCATGAAATAGTGCATTTGGCAAGTCGTGAGTAGTAGTACTTCTTCAGGTTGGTGGAATTCCAACTTCGGGGAATCATCTCTCCTTCCATTGTTGCAATCTTATAAACTCCTGGTTGTACGACTTCACAAACGATATATAGGCTTCCCAGTTGGTGCCCAATTTTCTAGTATTGAGTTATGCTGTGTTTTCAAACACCTTTCAAAGAACCAAATCTCCTATTGTGAAGTGTCGTCCTCGAACCTTTTTGTTGTAGTATTTTGCTGCCTGTTGCTGATAGTTTTGAACTCAGAGAAGTGCTTCGTTTTGTTCTTCTTCCAAGTCATTGAGGCTTTCTTCCATTGCCTCATTATTGGAGTCCTTGTTTTCGGGGAAGTGTTCTCGACGCAAAGTCGAGATTTCTACTTTGGCGAGAGCCATTGCTTCCATTCCATGAGATAAGGAGAAAGGTGTTTGTCCCGTCGGGCGTCTTGGGGTCGTACGATGTGACCAAAGTACTCCATCCAACTTGGCATCCCAATTCCCTTTCTTTTTCGTTAGCCTTTTCTTGATTCCATCCAATATTTGCTTGTTCGTAGCTTCGGCCTGCCTGTTTCCTTGTGGATTTCTCGGAGTGGATTTATTTACTCGGATGTTCCATTTAGAACAAAAATTAGTGAATTTCGCCGAGATGAACTGAGATCCATTGTCCGTTACAATCTCATAAGGTAGTCCGTGTCGGCATATGATATTCTTCCATACGAACTTCACTACGTCTTTGTCTTTAATATGTGAGAAGGATTCTGCTTCAACCCATTTCGAGAAGTAGTCGGTCATTATAAGCATGAAATGTTTCTGCCGAGACGCTGGTAATGGCTCGACTATGTCCATTACCCATCGTATTAATGGATATGGCATCATTGCTGATGCTAGTTCTTTAGTCGGAGCGTGGATAAAGTGTCCATGCCTTTGGCATTTGTCATATTTTGTTGCGTATTGTTTACAATCTTTAGCCATCGTTGGGCAATAGTACCCGAGAGTTCGGATTTTATGCACGAGTGTTCTACCACCGTTGTGATTACAACGAGCTCCGTCATGTGTCCTCTTGATGATCTCGGTGGCTTCGCCACCATGAATGCATGTTAGAGGAGTTCCGTTTTCACTTTGACGAAACAACTTTCCATCGAGTTGAGCGTAGGGAGCACATCTTCCTTTTAATCGTCATGCTACCCACCTATCCTCTGAAACCTTTCCTTTTGAGATATACTCTAGTATTTTGTCTCGTCAATCGATCTTCTGTTCACCTACTTGCTTTGCGTCTCGTATTTTGGTGTCGGAGTCATTCATGTTGTCGGTTATTGTTGTTTCGAGTTCATTGTCTCCTTTCGATAAAGTTATGCTAAGACGGTCAATACTTTCCACCGGAATGATTCTTCTTTGAACGGGATCTGTTGTCGATGCTAGGGCTTCGATCAACATGTTTTCAGAGCTGGAAATTTTTTTGACTCGGAACTTTATGTCTTTTGTTAGCTCTTTGAAGACTTTCAGATATGCTTCCATTCGGTCATTTTTGGTGTTATAGCATCCGTTCACTTGATTCACTACCAACTGTGAGTCACAATAGCATTCCAATTATATGGCTCCAAATTCCTTTGCTAGTCTGATCCCTGTGATCTATGCTTCGTATTCGGCTTCGTTGTTTGACACCGAAAACGCTACCCGGAAGGATTGTTCTAGGAGTTCTCCTTTCGATGTCTCAAGTCGGATTCCGACTCCAGAACAATGTTGTGATGACGATCTATCTGCGTAGATTTCCCACACCTTGCACGATTTTCCTGACTCAGATGACTCTAATTCTGGTGCCAATTCAATTAAGAAATCCGCTAAGACTTGAGATTTTGTACTCATTCTCCCTTTGTACTCGATATCGTACTCGCTTAGTTCGATGAAATACTTCATTAATCACCCAGATTAGTTCGATGACGTAGCTTTCTTGCCGAAGTCACTAATGCAAGCGCAAGCTTCTCGGTAGTCGGATATCTTGATTCGGCTTTATTAAAAGATCGAATGTTGAATTCCTCTGTCGTCTCGGACTAGTACACTGCTTACTGGTGATGTTGAGACTGCTATGTATAAGTACAATGGCTCACCATCCTCAGGTTTTGCGAGAATCGGCGGCATTGACAAATTGTTTTTTTAACTCGGAGAAAGCATTTTCGCAATTCCTTTTTTTTTTTTCCCGATATAGATTGTAGAGTGGGAGGCATATATCTGTAGAACGTGAGATGAAACAGTTTAGTGCTACTATTCGGCCGGTTAGCCGTTGAATTTCCCATTTGTTCTTCAGAGAAGGTAGTTCCTGAATTGCCTTTATTTGTTTTGGGTTTGCTTTGATCCCCCTTTGCATAACTATGTATCCTAGGAATTCTCCTGAACTTACTCCGAAAGTGCATTTCGCCGGGTTAAACTTCATCTGGTATTCGTTCAATGTTTTGAAGCAATATGTAAGATCATCAACATGGTCTTCTGCTTTTTGCGACTTGACCAACCTGTCGTCAATATAGACTTCCATTGTTTGCCCGAGTTGTTCTGCGAACATTTTGTTCACTAAACGCTGATAAGTCGCTCCCGCATTTTTTAAGCCGAATAACATTACTTTGTAGCAATAAATGCCTCGCTTCGTTATGAATGATGTATTTTCCATGTCTTCCGGATGTATGCGAATTTGGTTATACCCCGAGAATGCGTCCATGAATGAGAGAAGTTCGTTCTCGGCCATTGCCTCGATGATTCTATCGATATTTGGGAGTGGGAAACTATCCTTTGGGCAAGCTTTGTTGAGATCAGTGAAGTCTACGCATACTCGCCATTTTTCGTTCTTCTTGGGAACGACTACAAGATTAGCTAACCAATCGGGGTATTGGATCTGAACTATAGATCCGGCATCTGTCAATTTCTTGACTTCTTCGGTCATGGCTTTTGTTCTTTCTGGTCCAAGCTTCCTCCTCTTTTATTTGATTGGCTTTTATGTCAGGTCGACGTTAAGTCAGTGACTTGTTATACTCGGGTCGATTCAAGGCATGTCTTTGGCAGTCCATGCGAAAGTCGTCATGTTCTGCTCTCAGAAGTTGGAGTAACTTTTTCCGAATCGTTTTACTTAAGTTGATCCCGATACTTATACACTTTGAAGGGTCAGTCAAGTCAATGTTGACGAGTTTGACGGTTGATCGATCTTTCTTCTTGGGAATAGGTGGTTCTGATAATGCTTTCTCATTAATGGTCACCGTGATCATGCAAGACTTGTTTCAGAGTTTCAACTCAGCGATGAAACAAGTTCGGGACATTTTCTGATTACACACTGGTGATAAGTTGACGGGATTGCTTGCATCGAGTGAATATATGGTGTACCGAGGATTATGTTGCAGATTGGCGGTTTGTCCACTACTATGAGTTTGACCCATCTCGTTATTCTGGCAACTTTGATTGCCAACTTGACAGTTCCAATTACATTGATTGTGCTTCCATCGAACACGGTCAATGTTCTCTTCACAAGTTTAAGTTTAAGATCTGAGAGTGCCGTCTTATCTAGTGTCTTTTTGAAGATCATATCCACGGAACTTCCCGTGTCGATGAGAATCCGAGAGACGTCACAGTTAACTACTCGTAACATTACGACTAATGGATCATTATAGGGGAAGGTCACTCCTTCTGAATCCTTTGCCGTAAAAGTTACTTCTGGGTTCATTGTCCCGAACCTTTCTTCATCTGGTTCAAGATGAACTATTGCTACGACTTTCCGCTCATATCTTTTGATCAAACGTATGGTGTCGTCACAGAATTACAATCCTCCCATGATTACATTGACATCTACTCTTGCGCGATCTATTTCTTCAATCTCGTCGTCTTGTTTTTGTCGTTTTGATTTTTCTTTAGGTTCACCGTCTTGGCTTGCTGCCTCTCGCAACTCGACCTCCTTTCTTTTTTGTGCTTTGAACATCTCGGCTTCTTCTTCCGAGAGTTTGGCCTCTCCTTTACTATATTTCTGAACAAGTAGTTCTTGCAACTATTTGCATCTCGAGGTGGAATGGCCCATTCTGTTATGGAAAGCGCAATATTCGTTTCGGTTGTATGTGTTGTTGAACGGTTTTCTTCTTGTCGGGTTCTCAGTTTCACCGACTTGAAAAGTGTTAGCCGAGTTATACTTCCCCTTGTAGTTATGTTGTCTCGACTCTTTGTGCTCGTCTTTCGTCTCTTTGGACCCAGTGTCTTTGTGAGTTTTTTGTATTTTAGAGAGAATTTGCTTTTCTTCTACATACTCCGTGTGTCTCAATGCCCTGCATGGAGCATCCGTGATGGTGTTGGCCTATTGACAAAAAGATCTCGTCGTAGGGTTTCATCTGTGACCATTCAGGTTCTTAGGACTTTGATTGCCATGTCATCGCTGACTTTTACTTTAGTTAGGATCTTCTTAAATAGCCCAAGGTACGATTTAAGGGATTCGCCGAATCCTTGCTTTAATGACCTCAACTCGGCAGTTGAGGTGTCTTGATTGACGAACAAGGTGTACTGCTTCATGAAGAGTTCGGCAAGTTTGCCGAAATTGTCGATTGATCCTGTCGGTAATTTGGTAAAACAAGTGACTGCGTCGCCGGTCTGATTCTCGGCAAAGAGTTGGCAATATGCTGTATATTCTTGATCGGGGTTGTAGATTACTCCATGCATCATGACGTTGAAGGCGCTCATGAATTGAATTGGGTTAATTGTCCCATCGTACAAGGGACATCTTACTCCCGACGCTCTGTTAACCGAGACCCTTTTTAGATTCACCGCGAAGGGCGAGTTCCGAGCTTGGGCTAGGATTCTTCTAATCTTTGGCGCTGAACTAGTAGCTTGATGGAGTTGTGACCTCATGTCTTGTATTATTTTGTAAACCACTGCTGGGTCCATCGTTGTTTACGATTGCTGCCTTGGCGTTTATTGAGTTTCGAGTCGCTCCTGTTCAACTACGTTGGTCATATTCGGACTCGGGACTTCTCTGAACAGGTTCGTTTGGACACTAGCAATCACTTATTCGTTCACTCTGTTATTTTGCGCAGCTGGGAAGTTTTCACCGTTTAGACGACATTCTATCCGATCAAGTCTCTCCGAGTTTCTCTTTTCATAGACTTCATATTGCGCTATCATATTGCGTACCAAGCCTTCGATTGAAGTTGGTCCCCGAGGCGGACCAGGGAGCTCAGTTTGCCTTTGGGAGTTATCTTGAATTTCTCCTTGAGTTTGGGACTGAGTTCAAAGGTGACCCAACTGGTGGATCGTTGTTATTCTCTTTGAGGTTTGTCTCCCTTCGTTCTGGTGAGTTGATAGCGATTTCGTCTTCTGCCGTTCTCTTCGCGTTGATTCTCCTTACTCCTAGGTTAAGAATTCCTTCAATGTCTTCCCCACAGACGGCGCCAACTGTTCGAACCGGGTTTAGTACAAGGGACTAAACCGCAATTCTGATTAAATATGAGAAAGACTAGGCAAGGATTCTTTAGAGATTTAGAGAGAAAGAGTATCACGCAAGTAATGGTTTTGACGAGTTGCTCTTATTGCTCAATGTGTGCTAAGAACCGATGATCCTTTTTTAAGGATCTGCCACTCTATTTATAGAGTATATAAGCGGTTACAAAGTAGATTCAATAAAGGAAAATATACAATTCCTAAGATTGGGTCTTATCCAGAAGATTCTAACTAGATTTTCGGAAATTTTCCATGTCGGAATAAGAAAATTTCTATTTCTTCGTTTGATGACGTGTCGTCTGACTCCTTCAAGCTTTAGCGTGCTTTTGAGAAGGAATTCCTCCGAGTTGATTAGAAAATCCGAGTTGAGACTTGATGATACTGCCAAGTTGAACACTCAGTGTATTGGGCCTATTGTTTTTCGTGGACCGAAGTAGGATCTCGGATCCACCTGCAACAAATATGACAAGAATTCAAACAATATTATTATTATGTATATATTTTTGACTCATATTTATATTTAGGTTTTTAAACACGTGTGTTTTAAGTTTTTAGATTTGGGTTCATTTAGATATTTATATATGTGCTCATTTAAGTTCTTAGACTCATATATATTAAGGTTTTTAGATCCATATTCACTTAAGTTTTTATACCCATGTTCATTTAGAGTTTTAGACTCGTGTTCATTTAGGTTTTTGAATACATGTTTATTTATGTTTTTATATTTGTGTGAAATTAAGTTTTATATCCATTTTCATTTAAGTTCTTAGATTCATGTTCATTTAGGTTTTTCAATCCATATATATTTAGGTTGTTAATCCCGTGTTCAATTAACTTTTTAGACCCATATTCATTTAGATTGTTAGACCCATATTCATTTACCTTTTAAATTTGATGTCTATTCATTTGCTATAAATTTATAATTTTTAGTAAACATGAAATTAGAAAATCTAAAATATTCAAAATTTTTAGTAAACAGGAAATAAGAAAATCTAGAATATTCAAAGTTTACAAAGAAATAAGAATATATATTGTTATATTTTGAAACAAATATGATAGAAATTTGTTTGACTTGTATTCATTTAGGTTGTAGACACGTGATTATTTAGATTTGTAAATTTGTGTACATTCATTTAGGTTTTTATATCCGTGTTCATTCAAAATCTTAGACTTATTTTCATTTGTTTTTTTTTAACCCGTGTTCATTTATTTTATTAGACCTGTTTTTTTTTTAACTTTTAAATGTAAGGTTTGTTCATTAATGTGTTTATTTATATTTTTAGATTTGTGTGTATATAAGTTTTAATATCCGTTTTCATTTAAGTTTTTAGACTTATGTTCATTTAGGTTTTTCAACATGTATTCATTTAGGTTGTTGAACCCGTGTTCATTTAATTTCTTAGACCCATATTCATTCAGATTGTTAGACCCATGTTCATTTATCTTTTAAATTTGATGTTTTTTCATTTGCTATAAATTTATAATTTTTAGTAAACTGAAATAAAAATTTAAGATATTCAAGTTTTTTTTTAAAAAAAAATATATATATATTGTTATATTTTGAAATAAATATGACAAACTTTTAATGACTTGTATTCATTTAGGTTGTTAGACACATGATTATTTAGATTTGTAGATTTGTGTACATTCATTTAGGTTTTTATATCCGTGTTTATTTAAAATCTTAGACTCATGTTCATTTAAGTTCTTTTAACCCGTGTTCATTCATGTTGTTAGACCCGTGTTTGTTTAACTTTTAAATTGGTTTTGTTCATTTCCATTAATTTATAACTTTTAGTAAACATGAAATAACAAAATCTTAAATACTCAAAATTTAAAAGCAAATAAGTATATAAATTATTATATTTTGATATCAGTATGACAGGAATTCAATTATTCTTAAAGTTTATGGTGAGACAAAATTAATGTATATATATATTAGAAAGTAGAGCTTTCTGTTTCAATAGTGTGTCATTATGTTTAATGTTTAAGATCACCAATCACAATTAATATGATATCATATATTCCTTAAATAGATAAATTTATTATAAACTAAAAATTAAGGAATAAATTTTTGATTATTCTGATATTAAATTCAAAGATCCACTTAACATAAAATTTTAGCGCAATAATAAATGTATTCATTTATATAATTAGACAAATATAACCTTAATTATTCATAGTTAAATAAATAATTTCTCATGACATTGAATGTAATATAATATATTATTGCAAAGTTTTTTTTTTGTCAACATTGGGGAATAACTGGCTGGCCCATTAGCCAAGTTCCTACATAATGTAGGAGGTGGGACTCGATTCTTGGATGTGCAAGTGCACCTGCCATTTAGTAGACTTACCGTCGGCTACTGGACTAAAGACCACTTGCCATTGCAAAGTTATTTTTATAAGAAGTTACCTTTTTATTATATAGACATAAATTTATCCTAATACTTTTTGTAGGATAACTAATAGAAAAGGGCTCAAGATAAGTAGACAATCAAAAAAATTAAAATATTTTATGTTAGTTAAATGAATAAATAAAAAAGGCAAAATATATATCACTAATTAAAACTCAAAAACATATTTTATAAAATTTTACATATATTAATATACATTTTTATTTCAAATAAAGAATTCTTAAAGTGTCAATTCGTGTACATAAAATCCTAATTAAATAGTTCCCTTAAATAATTTAACTAAATTATTATGATATATTAAATTTAAATTTATTCTTGTTTTTTGAATTGTTATTATAATTTTGAAAAGCATTTAATAATATACATGCATAAATGGTAAATATATATATATATATATATATATATATATATATATTGTCATTGTATATCAATACAATTATTCTTAAAGTTTGAATTGGTGTACAAAATACTTAAATAAATGGTTATGTTAAATAATTCAGCTAAATTTTTATGCAATATTAAATTTAAATATATTTTTGTTATCGAATAGTTACTATAATTTTGGAAAGTATTTTAATAATATATATATATATATATAAAGGGTAAACATGTATTTTGTCATCAATACGATTCTTTTTTTTTGTTTGGGCTAAATGTTTCATTAAAACATGAAACTAGGTATCAAGATTCTGGGCCTCACTAAAGGCCTGTTTTGAGAGAGCATCAGCAACATCATTGTCCTCTCTTCTAATGAAACGGTAAACAACAGAGTTAAAAGACAGAGACAAGTCTCGAATGTCTTGTATAATTCCGTGAATTTCCTTCGGATAATCATAGCCACGCAGTGCTTGGATCAGTTGGCGGCAATCTGAGGAGAAAATCACTTTGGGGAAGCCTAGTATCTTTGCTTGAATCATGGCTGATCTCAGACACAAACTTTCTGCAATTAAGGCAGAGTTAATGAAACAGGTGGAGGTAGTTGAGGTTGTTAGATGCAGATTCTGGTCATTCATAAAGACCCATCCCAATCCTGCATTCTTTTCTTTCTCGATCCACGACGCATCAGAGTAGCAAAGGATATGGTCTCTTGTGTCTAGAGTCTCTGATACTGACCTCCGATTTGCCGGTGAATCTCCACTTACTTGTGCATTTATCCATTCCCATGCGTTCTTCATGCGGTATCCTCTTCATTTTGCTTGTGTTTCTCAAATAGCAGTTTATTTCGAGAGAGCCACAGAGACCAACACACCCACAGGAAGATTGAACCTAGAGATATACCCGAAGGAGGAAGACAGATCATAGTATTTGCCTGGTGGATCGCCCTTTGGATGTCGCTAATCCTGTTTGGGTCCCAAGGCTCTTTGAGAGGTACCTTTCGCCACACTTCCTGAGCGTACCTGCAATGAAGGAAAAGGTGTTCGGTAGTCTCCAGTTCCCCGTATCTCAGGCAATTAGTTAGCTCGAAAAGGTTCCTCGATGCCAGGTTCTTGCCTACAGGTAGTGCTTCTTGTGCCATTCTCTATAGAAAGGATTTGATTTTTGGTGAATAGAACCCTTCCAATATATCTTTCTTCCAGTTCAGGATTTTATCATTGCTTGAGCGTTGAGGGAGAGTTTGGTTCTCTGAAATTGCAGCTAAATAGCTTGATTTTGTTGTATAGTCCCCGGTTTTCGTGTGATACCAAATCACCTTATCTTCCTTGTTATTTAGGCTGGGATGAATGCTTTGGATCTCCGTTTCAAAATCCGGTAAGATGTTTCTTATCTTTTCCATGTTCCAGGTGGTGGTGTTTGGATGCGTCAGGTCTGCAACTTGAAGCATTGCATCTTGTTCCTTAACTGGGCCATGGATATGCAATCTTTGTGATGTGGAGAGCCATGAGTCCTGCCATACGTAAGTGTTTTTCCTGTTTCCTATGGCTTTACCACAATGTTTTCCCAGCAATTCTTTGCCTAGCATGATGCCTTGCCAACCATGGGAAGAGTTTGGTGCTATTTTACAGTTCAAAAGAGGAGAAGTTGGAGAATATATCCCTAGCAGAACCCGACCTAAGAGGCTGTTTGGGTGTTGAATTAACCACCAACTAATTTTTGCTAACAAAGCTTTGTTGAATGAGTGGATTTCTCTAAAGTTAAGGCCTCCTTCTCCTTTTCCTTTGGTTAATTTTTTCCAAGTAACCCAACACATTCGTCTTTTACCGTGGCTAGAGTCCCACTAGAATCTTGTTAGAATCGATTGAATCTTTTTGCATAGGCTGAGTGGTATTTTGAAACACGACATAGTAAATGTAGGGATATATGTTAGCACTGCCTGTAGTATAACTTGTTTACCCGCTAGGGATAGTTGCTTCATGGCCCAGCTTGCAGATTTTCTTCGAAGCTTGTCTACTAGTGAGGCAAACATGTCTTTCTTTTTCTTTCCAAAGTATTCTGAAATTCCTAAGTATTTTCCGTTCCCTCCTTCCTTGTGGATAACCAACTGATTTTTCATGAGATCTTTGATGTTGTTAGGTGTTCTTGCAGCAAATGTTAGAGTGGATTTATCCTTGTTTATCACCTGACCTGAAGCTAACTCGTATTGAGCTAGGATATTCTTTAGAGTGTCATAGTTTCTAGCATTTGTCTTGCAAAAGAAAACTGTGTCATCTGCAAATAATAAATGGTTAACACTTGGGCTGCTCTTTGCTATTTTGATTCCAGGTAGGCTTCGATTTTCCTGCGCCTTGTGGCACAAACCCGAGAGCATCTCACTACATAGGATGAACAAATATGGGGACATCGGGTCTCCCTGGCTAATTCCTCTCGTGGGGACTACTTCTCCTCTTGTTGTGCCATTGATTAGGTAAGAATAAGACACTGTCTTGATACATTCCATTATCCATGCCACCCATATTGTATGAAATCCTAGTTTGAGAAGAATTTGTTCCATGAAATTCCACTCTAGGCAATCATAAGCCTTGTTCATGTCAGTTTTTACCACCATTGGACATCTCGATTTGGCTTTAGAGTGCTTGAGATGATGGAGCATCTCGTGGGTGATTAGAATGTTGTCTGAAATTGCTCATCCCTTTATGAAGGCTGATTGGTTTTATGATATAGTGCTTTCCAGGATAGGTTGCAGTCGCTTTGTTAAAATTTTGGAGATGATTTTATACAAAACATTGCACAAGGTGATAGGTCTATACTCTGCAACTGTCTTTGGATTCTCAACTTTTGGTATGAGTCTTAAATGAGTATGGTTGAGTTTTCATGGTAACACACCAGATATGAAAAACTTTTTCACCTCTTGTGTTATTTCAGCTCCAATTGATTGCCAATGGCCTTGGTAGAAGCTGGCGGAGAAACCATCTGGTCCAGGTGCCTTACCGGGATGAATAGAGAAGACTGCATCCTTGATTTCCTCATGTGAAGGTATCTTGCTTAGCTTTCTGTTTGTTTCTTCACTGATTTTTGCTTGTATAACATCATTGACCAGATCTCTTATATCTCCTGGTTGGGTGGTAAATAGGTTTTGGTAGTAATCAGTTAACCTCAGTGATTTCTTCCCCCTCAGAGAAACTTGTACCCGATTGATTCTCAATTACAGTGAAGCGGTTTATTGCTCTGTGTCCCCTTGTTATTGCGTGGAAGAAACATGTATTCTTCTCTCCTGTTGTCAACCAATTCTGCCTACTGCATTGTTGCCAATATTCCTCTTCAAGTCGGTATAACTGTTTTAGCTCTCCTTTCAGTTGTAAAATTTTTTCTTCGTTTGGCTGAGCTTTTGACATGTCCTGATATAATTCCTGTTTCTTCATCTCTAATAATTCCTTTGTTGAAGCTCCTGGTCTCTTTCTCCACTGTATTAATTTTTGCCTGCACTTTCCCAATCTCTGTTCCATTGGTGCCTTTTTATCCTCTTTTCAGACTTTGTTAATCAAGTCTTTTATCTCTTGATTGCAGTTTAGACTTCTATCATACTGGAACAGTCCACATCTTTTTGGCCTCTTATTTGAAAAGTAAGATATCAGAGGCCTGTGGTCAGAACCTTCAGACCCGCGGTATTCACAGCTTGCTCTCGGGAACTTATCCATCCATAAACCATTTCCAAGGGATCTATCAAGTCGACAAAGTACAAGATGGTTATGTCTGTATCCACGCCACGATAAGGGATTACCCGAGAATTTCACTTCATATAGATCATTATTTCTGATGAACTATCTGAAATCACCAAAGGAACTTTCAATTCTTTGTGAACCTCCTTGTTTATCTTCCTGGCATCTGATTTCATTAAAATCACCCGTTAAGAAACACGGTGCTATTCTTACTTCTAGCAAAGCAGTGATTCTGTTCCATACTTCCTTTTTATTTTTTTGATTGGGTTCTCCATAGACAAACATGGCATAAAAGCTTAAACCCTTGTATCTGACTCTAGTGTCAATGAAGTGTTTTTCTGAGTTCAAGATACTGACATCGATCTCTTTTTCCAAAACAGGGCAAGGCCTCCGCCGCCTCCTGGTTGTGGCGCTATAAGATGATGCTTTTGTAAGCTGATCCATTTAAGGAGCTTAAGGACTTTGTCATCAGAGTTCCTTGTCTCTGAGAGAAATAGGAAGTCAGATTGGACACTACGATGTAACTCCTTGACTCGACGAATTGTCAGGGGATTCCCCAACCCCTGATAATTCCAGCTCATAATGGCTAAGGAACAGGGGCTTTGGGATCCCGAAAATCCATAGCTCGAGGTCTGGAACTTGGGGTTCGCCTTTCACTTGGTCTCGTAACTGGATCCGGGGATCTATAAACCTCTGCACAGTCTGCTTGAGCTGCAGGAATTTGGTTATCACTTGCTCTGGGGAGGCTCGAGGGGAACACTGAGTCTGGAGGACTAGTCTCTTCTTTGAGCTTGCACCAGGTAAAAAGCGTGGGCTTGGATGAGATTTCTTTTTGGTAGGTAGTCTCCCAGTTTTCTTTCGTGTCATTCCAATATTTGTTTGTGTTTGGGCAGCGAGTGTGAAGGTTTTTTCCTCAAGGAGAGGGCCCAACCTCTGTGTTACCAGAATCCTTTCTGGTTCCTGGACAGATATCTCCTGAATGTTGGCCATTTCCATACGCCTAGCATTGGTAGTAGCTATCTCCATAACTGATTGTTCAAATTCCCCAGATTCTTGGGCTTGTAGACATCTAACTTTGCGTAATTCTCGTTCTTTAGGATCATCACTAATTGCATATTGGACCATCACATTATGGAGATCAGACCTTGCAACTTCTAGGTCTTCATTAGATATCTGGAGTGTCTGGTGCTGCCTTACTTTTTCTTTGCTTCTGGATTTTTCTCTCAAATCATAGCGTAGGTCTTTATCCAATCCTGCAGGGCTTGTCTAGGTTGGTTGCTCTTGAATTGATTTTTCTATCAATTCATGTCTCAGGTCATTGTTAATCAGTGGAGTCTTTGCAGATGGAGTGGTTTCTTTGTATAGTTGGGCGGGAAGTAGGTTGTCACTCGCATCTTTCTTTGTTTCTCTCCATATCCAGTGTTCATTTTCTCTATTGTTTCTGGAGGAGTTGTCCCTACTATACGGACCATATCTTCTTGAGTGGTATGAGGAGTTCCTTCTATTCACACCTTGGTCATCATAATGGGATCCTCTTTGGTTCAATGTTGATCTTTCTCGTCTATTTGAGGAGCCAGTATGTTGATTTGTCTCTCTTGCCGAGCCGTAGTAGCTGTTACCTCTTGTTTCTTTGCGCCTTGGGATCCTCTTTTCTGGGCATTCGAAGAGGTCGTGGCAGAGACTAAAACACTCATAGCAGTAATTTCCAAGTTTCTCATAGATCAGGCTTACAGTGATCTACCAGGCCCTCTAAATCTATTACAAAAATAGATCAGGCTTACAATGTAAGCACATGCATTTCATTTACAGTGATCTTTTTTTCAACTCCATTTCTCACTGTTGTTTTATCGCCTTTGGTTTATCTCACTAAAGGTGAGAAATGGACCAAAGAACCTTCACACAAGATGGTGAGATAAACCAAAGGCGATAAAACAACAGTTCTTAGAGCAAATTAGAGATTAAGAGGTGATTCAGCATCCAAAGTAAACGCTAGATCCGCTTTAGAGAGCCTTGTTCTTGGTTGCGTGGTTTGCCTCATGCTTGTTCCTTTACCGGAGACCATAGATACCGCCAAAGAAGAGTAAAGTTTCCAAAAACAGCTAAAAACTAGGTAGTTGATAGGTTGAAACCATTTTCTCTTTTGAAAAAGTTAACATAAGAGGTAAAAACCAGTAATTGTAAAACTCTCTTGGTATACGTGCCTGGGAGAAAAAAACTTCGAAATGTTTTTGTTTAATGCATCCATTTCCAATATAATTCTTCTTAAAGCTTAAATTCATGTACATAAAATCTTAATTGAATGGGTCCGTTAATTAATTTATCCAAATTATTGTGTTATATTAGATTTTAATGTATTTTTGTTATTGAATAGTTACTATAATTTCGAAAATCATTTACTATATTGTCACCAATATAATTTTTCTTATAGTTTGAATTTGTGTACATTAAATCTTGAATAAATGGCTCCCTTTATTAATTTAGCTAAATTATTGTGCTCAATTTAAATTATATGTATTCTTGTTATTGAATAGTTACTATAATTTTGGAAATCATTTAATAATATAAATACATAAATTGTAGAAATATATATTGTCATCAGTACAATTTTTGTAATCTATAAAATTTGGGCTATCAATTTAAGAATATTCTAAATAAATAATATATTAAAAATGTATCTTAGAAATATACATATAATCAATGCAAATAGATTTCAATTTACTTAATGAAAAAAAAATCAAATAAATATGAAATCATATCTTTTTATTTCTTTATTAATCCTATGATTATTATATTATCGAGTAAAGTGTTAAACTAATTATCTTAATGTCATTAGTTTAAAATAATTTCATTAACAATATATAACTTTGGTATTATAATTTGAAATGAATATTCCTTGATCGATTACATGTTTTGTAACTATGAAAATGTATTATCATAATATATTATATAATATAAATGAAAACAAAAAGAGTTCATAGTTTATAAGAGACGCAAAGATTACAATATATGAAATAATTAAAGAAAAAAGAAAGATTCAACAATAATTAAATATCATGTGTTTTAAATTCATCACCAACGTGGTATTGCGGAATTTCATAGTTCTTATGGCTTATAGATTCATCATAATATCACCAAATCGTTTTCCCCAAAGAAATTTAGTTTCAATACATCCTCTGGAAACATTTGGCATCCATGTCTCTCATCAAGAAAACCTTGTACTTAAAAAAACTTGGTCATTTGATTCTATAATTAGTAGAAACTGCAAGAGGGTGAAGCTTTTTAGCTAAACTGAAAAAATTAAAAAGTATGTTAGTTTTATGTTATAAAATAATTATAACATAAATTTAATAACAAACAAAATAATAAGAATAATATTGTTAAATATCTAGAAGCCATATAGAAAGAGTGTGAGAATTGAACCACAATGGTAAAGAGATTTATGTTTTTTTAGGTCTTTTTCTGAAGAGATTTATGTTTATGAGACCTAAAGGTAATGTACTTATATATAGTAGTGTAGCGTATTAGGGTTTTTGGAATTAAATTAATTAATTTAATAATATTGCAAACATTTATTTTTTGATACTCGATATTTAGTTCAAAAGATATACTTAACATATATGTTGATTTCGATATTAAATGTCATTTGTTTATGTGTTTTCCGAAATTAAACCTTTTAATACCGTAACTAAAGACTAAAATCCAATGACATAAGAAGTAATATAACACATTCTTCTAAGGTTATTTTCATTACAAAATTTACATTTTTATTATATAGAGGATATGTTTCGGATTTCAACCCTCTCTAATTTCGTTTAGTACACAAATCCAACAATTTAGAAATATTGTATTAATGACTTCGTTTAATCTGATGATTTCATAGAATTCGATGACTTAAATATGTCTCTATTATTTTACAAAAATACTTGTCATTTGAAAATGTTCAATATATTTTTAGGTCATTATCACATTATCTATTACAAATAATATTCTTCACAATTGTACAAATTTAATGTTTATTTTATTCAATAGTTTAGATATTTTAAAATATATAAGCTAAGTAATATCTATTACTTACCTGACGTTTGAGTATTTAAAATATAACTAATTTAATATTCAAAGAATTAGTAATTTCGAACTAAACTAATTGAGAAATATCAACAAAAGGAACAATTTTTAAGGTAGAATAATTAAATTAAAAAATATGTTATAAAGGTAAAATGGAAATTGTCTTATATATATAAAAATTAAACAAAGTTGAAAAACTTAAAATACCAATAATTATTCTGCATAATAAAAATAAATAGAAAGTAGTAAAGTATAAAAACATAATAATTTTTAAAGCTCAAAGCTTCTCCATCTTGATCTTCTTGAGCTTCAAATTTTTTGTTGTGCTAGACAAATCATTAAGATCGCCATCTAGTTGGGTGTCTTCATGATCTTTCCTCTTTAAATATGGTGTCTCAAAACCATCTTTAACTGAATCATCATATGTATCTCCAGTTTCTATCATATAAAGCACCTAGAAGACGCATATATAGCAAGAGATAAAGAAGATGTTCACCCATTATAAAATAAAGGAAAAATAAATTTTAAAATGAAAGCATTTCTTATATATAAAACTTGTGGAGAATATGTTTCATTAAATTTCTTCAGTAGCTCAACCTTGTTTACCAAATGTTTAATTTTATATATGTGGTCATTATTGTTGAAAGATGTTTCTTTTCTAGACTAATAACAAATAAGAAACTTTTTCCAACCATATTAGTAATAGAGGTTGGAAGCTTTTCAGGGTTCTCAAGCTATTGACAAAACCAATTAATAAGTTAGTATTTTATTTTTTTTTAAAACAATTTGTGAATTTTATATAACATGTAAATAATTGTATTATTAATACCTCTCCAACCAATTTGGCTAATTCGGATGCAGAATGATTGATTATTTTCTAAGCAATGGAATCAAACATTAAGAATCTAGATTCCCTGTAATCATCCCCGACTTTCATAAACATGTAATAGTTATACAAAATTATATAAACAGAAAAAGTCATCTAATTACCATATAAAATCGGAAAATATATTTAGGTATGTAATATAGAGATGTAAAATAATCTTACTTGGGGATCAATTCGGTTACATGTGAATTACATGTTGCACAAAGGTTTAATCCTCCATTGTTGGCTCAAAGGTTTAAGAACTGAGATAGAATGAAGAACCATATCTTTTTATATATTCGAAAATCAGGAACATGTTCTTGTTTTATGTTTTTTATTTGGATTATGGGAAATTCAAAACCAAGCTTATATAGAGGATATGAGAACTGTAACGTTAATCACATGGTAAACCGAATATAGAAATAAAAAATTTTGTGTGCAAGTCATTCTGTAATTAACATATTCAATTGATATTATAAAGATTCAAATGATCACGGCCGTGTTTTAGCACGTGTGATATGAAATCTGTCACAGGACCCAAAAAAATTGAAGGCCTATTTTAAAAATATCATATCGTTTTTTCTTTAAGTCTTACCGTTTTTTCTTTAAGTCTTAGGATTTTTTAACGATTTTAGGAAACTGAAGACCTATTTTGAAAATTTAATACAATTTTTCTTTAAATATTAGGAAAATTTTTCAAATTTAACAAAGCTTAGAGCGTGAAAAATTAAACGCCCCAACAAATTAAAGGTTTATTTTTAAAATATTATACAATTTTTTTTGAAACTTAGGGCCAAAATTTTTTTTTCTTCTCATATTTTATTTTAATAACACAGCCCCTTATATTTATTCGGAACGACCCTACAAATGATATTATATGGTTTTTAAAGCTATTAGTATATACTGTCATTATTTCAGTTTTTAAGAGTCAACACAATTTTGGCAACAACTTTATTATTGCACATAATCAAGGCAACAATCAGAATATATTAAATAAGATTTCGATCGAATGAGTATTAATATGGAATTATGGTTGTTTGAAATTATCTACATAAAATATAAATTAAATGGTACATTGAGTAAATTTCTAAATTGGTGTGTTATATTAAATTCTCATATTTTCTAGTTATGAAGTATTTATTATGAATGAAAATTCTACTATTATAAGTAATCAAAGCAAATCTCAGATTTATTACTAATAAGGAAATCAAATCCTGTCAATCAATTAAGGAATTATTATTGTTCGACATCGTATTAATAATATTTAAATCAAATGACAATTTTATTTTATTCAGCTAAATTTGTGTGTTATGTTATATTGAAAAACATTTAGTTACTATTATTGACAATCGTAATAATCTAGCTACAAAAAAAACCATGTATTATCAATATGGAAATCGATTGACATGATAGTAATTAAATCTATTATTAAATCGATTGACATGATGATAATTATCATATTAAATTCTCATATTTTTTTGTTATGGAGTATTTATTATGAATGAAAATTGTATTAATATAGGTAATAAAAACAAATCTCAGATTTATTACTAATGAAGAAATCGAATCATGTCAATCAATTAAGAAATATTATTATTGTTCGAATTCGTATTACTAATATCTAAATCAAATGGTAATCTTAATTTATTCAGCTAAACTTGTGTGTTATGTTAATTTTAAATGTTATCTTATTTTTATAATTACTTTTAAATATGTAATCATCTACGTAAATTAAATATGTGATAATCTACGTAAGTCAACGAAAAAACTTTTTTTATTAATAAGTATTACGAAGTTGATATGTTTGCAATAATTCTTTAGATAACGATTACAAAGATGATATGTTAATATTAATCAACCGATTAGATGATCGTTAGTATGAAATCCTTTTTAATCGAATTATTAATGCTATTATGAACTCATTATATAATAACAACATTTAATATAATAATATAATGAAAGCAAAATAATTATAATTTATAGTTTATGAAAGAAATAAAGATTTTATAACTTGGAATAAATAAAAGAAAAGAAAGATTCAACAAAAATTAATTATAAGGTTTTATAAATTCATCACCAACATGGTAATACTGAATTCCAAAGTTCATATTGATCTAGAAATATCACAATATCACCAAACCATTTACCAGAAATAAATTTATCTTCAATAAATCCTCTTTCAAAGCTCCATATTTAAAAAGTGGTTCCATAAACCAGTCTGAATTTTGTATCCATGTCGGCCATCAAATAAATCTTGCACTTAAAGAAACTTGGTCTTTCCATTCTACAACCTGAAAAAATTTATGGGGGTAAAGTATTTTAGTTATACTGGGAAAAAATGTGTTAACCATAAGAATAAAATAGAAGATATTCATAATTCTTTATACAGAAAACATTTGGATAAAATTATTTAGACATGTTCATAAAATAATATAATTAACATATTTATTAAACATACAAATTAATAAGAGTAAGAGAATTATAATTCTTTACCTAGCAACCATATAGAAAGAGTGTTAGAATGCAATGATAATTCGTCAGAAATGTATGCAAAATACAAAATAATAAAATTAACATATAAATTAAACAATCAAATTTAACTAATAAGATAAGTATAATTATTTACCTAGCAACCGAAACCATATAGAAAGAGTGTGAGAAGCTAATGATAATTCTTCAGAAATGTATGCTAATTCCAAACTAAAGGCTATGTACTTATATATAGTTGTGTATTAGGGTTTTCGAAAATATTAAAAGATGAAACATTTTGATTTATTTTAGTAAAGAAATATATATCTCGGCTATATGATAATCAATATGAATATGTCGACATTATGAGTTGCTAAATTTGATTTTACACATTTAAGTTGTAATTGTTGGAATTTATTATTAAAGATACNGCATATTTATGTTGTAATTTTGGAATTTAATATTAAAGATACACTTAGCATATATGATGTTTCGGAAAATCAATATGAATATGTCGACATTATGAGTTGCTAAATTTAATTTCACACATTTAAGTTGTAATTTTTGGAATTTAATACTAAGGATACACTTAGCATATATGATATTTCGGATAATAAATGTCGTTTAGTTTAAGTGTTTTCCAAAATTGAGCTTCTTAAATGTCAAAAAACACTAAATACCAATGGCATAACATGTAATATAACACATTATAGCAAGGTTATTTTCTTAAAATGTTACCTTTTTATTATAAATCTACATGATTTTACATCCCGAAAAAATCCGAATATGTTTATTTGAAGTTTCCGAATTTAATAATTTAAATATTTTGCATTTATCTAAGGCAATACGTATAACACAATACGGATTTATGTTATAGTAATGTGTTTCCTTATGTAATTATATAAGATATTTCAATTATAGTGTGTTATAATAAGTTTTCTGTTATGGTAATCAATTTAGAAGATTTTGCTACGAAAATGTAAAGCTACATAATACTACTTTACATAGATATTGATCCATTCTACAGTATAGTTTTAAATGATCGAATTGATTACAATATTTGTGATCAGGAATTTATTTATTTGGAGTTTCCGAATTTATCTATTTAAAGATTTCATATTAATTATAAGGCAATTGCGTATATTTAAATCTAGTTCTTTAATGTAGAAGGTTTTATAGAAAAATGTTATATCCATATATAATATTACTTTACATAAATATCGATCGATTCTACAAAGATTAATTTTATTTGAACACTAATTTATTATAAGATTTAAAATACGAAATTCAGTTATTAAAAGATTTTGAATTTATTATAAGGCATATGATTAGTTTTAAAAACATATATCGAAATTTAAGTGTCAGAAATCTAATTGCCATTTTTATAGTGTCATATTTACTTTAGGTAATCATTATGATTTACTTGAATTGAATACTTAAGATTCCAATGAAATTAGTGGGTAATCATAGTATCCAATGTTAAGATATAGTATATATACATTTTTAAATTATATATTTTAAATCATTCTGTTATTTTGTAGTTCATATGAAAAAGTTAGAAATATATACTAACAAAAAAATAATGGGCAAGAATTGTCAATAACCAATGAATTGAATTCATATACAAAATAAGTATATGAACCATAGCTAATGAACTAATATAGCAATATTATTTTGAATCTTTAAAAAATGATAGTACTAAGTGATACACGTAATCTGCATTTCATATAATATAGAAAACAATATTAGTTAAGCATATTATTATTTTGCAACTACTAATTAGTTAACGATAATGAAGTTGATATGTTGAAATTTCTTAACCAATTAGATGATTATTACTATGAACTCTTTTTATTGATCGATTCATGATTGTTATTATGAACACATTATATAATCGAAAGATTTAATTTTCCATATAATAATGTACCGAAATTTAGTAAAAAAATCATAGTTTATTGAAGAAATAAAAATTACAGCATATGAAATAAATAAAAAAAGGAAAAGTTCAACATTAATTAAATTTAAGGTGTTATAAATTCATCACCAACATTGTACTGCTGAATTCCATAGTTCATATATATCTAGAAATATCACAATATCGCTATATCGTTTACCAGAAATAAATTTAGCTTCCATATATCCTCTATCAAACTCAAGAGTTGAAAAGTGGTTCCACAAACCAGTCCAACTTTTGCATCAATGTCTTCCATCAAATAAATCTTGTACTTAAATGAATTTGGTCTTTCCATTCCATATCCCGAAAAAACCTTACGGGGGTAAAGAATTGTTTTTATACTGGAAAAATAAAAAAAATGCGTATTAGTATGTTTATGAACATTGATGGAATAAAACAACTTAATAAGAATAAGATAATCATAATTCTTTATGTAGAAGAGTAATACTGAGACATGATTATAAACTTAAGAAATTAACATATAAATTAAACAAACACTGAATTAAGAATAACAGAATTATTATAATTATATACATAGTAACCGAAACCATATGATTGTGCAAATTCTGACCTATAGACAATATCATATATATAGTAGTGTTAGGTTTTTCGAAAAAAATTATATTAGGTAAGAATGCATTAAATAAAGATAATTCAGAATTTAATTTTTTGTGATACTTGACCGAAATAGAATTTTAGAGATAAGTTCTCATTAAATTTTAAATATTCATATATAAATTTCCTTAATACACTTTACATAATAAGAAAATACAGGAATTAAATATGAACTATAAATATGCTTTGCCGAAAATGTCTTTATGATTGCTCTAGGCAAATAAACATTTCCAATGGCATATTTAGTAATATACCACATGAATGTAAGGTTATTTTGCTAGCCAATGTTATCTTTTTTTATATAGAAGATATATACATATTTTATGTATCTAAGATATTTATATAAATTCATTGCACTTGTAAGAATTATGATGATATCCAACAACATTGATCTTACATGTCCAAGTGCGTATTATTCAAGTGACTGAATAGGTGTGTAACACCCCGCTCACAATCTTCAGAGACAGTATGTTATTTCTTGGCCTTGCCAAAAATAATCTTTAGAAAAATCCTTTAATGAATAAAATTTTGAACAAAATTCATGTAAAAAAATAATAAGAAAGGTGAATAATAAATTACTCAGTGAGGAGATCATCACTGCCCACATAATTACAATAACATCATCATAACTTACAAAACATATATTCAAAAGCATAGAGTCAAACAACACACATATAATTTATCTTCTTATGACAAACTATAACATCCAATCAATTCTATTTGTCCGAAGCTAGACTATTCGCACACAATAATTGGTTCAACCATCTTCTCTCTGATGGCTCCAAAACCTCTTTTCACTGGGAGACCACAGCCAGTTGCTCGAACTTCCTAGCTTGTCAGCGGTTTATGGGCTGTAGCGACTCGTCGGTCAACTCCAGTCCAGCAGTCTCTTTCATAAAAATGACAACGGCCAGTAGTTTCGATCCTTCCTGAGACTCTTTCATACGTCCAGTAGGTTCGATCCTTCCATACACTAATATCTATGGAAGACAACGTCCAGTAGATTCGATCCTTCCATATTCCAACTTTAAGAGCTTCATATGGAAGACAACGTCTAGTAGATTCAATTCTAAACTCTTTTCTTTCACATATTTTAATTACTTTCTTTGTTCATTCTTTCCAATTAACACACTAAATATACATATTTTAAAGATATCAAACAACCAATATATATTTCATAACAACCTATGTATTAATTATTATCAATCAACACTCATCAAACGTATTAATATTTATAACATAATTTTATAATATATATAATATCCTAACAAGCAGCAATTATATGTCTAACTCTAAACTAATGAACTTCATAAGCATAAACTAGAAAGGCGAAATTGCATCTCCACAAATCTCAAACCTCACCTTAGCCTAGGCTGAAAAATAAATGCAAACGGACTACCTTCTTAAAGCAAGATTTCCCGACGAATACTATGCACGAATCTGGATCGGCAAACTGATATAGAAACTAGACCGTTGGGGCTTTCCTATAATAGGTCAATCATTTTCTGGCTCCTTATGGTTCTCTGGGAAAACGTTTGAAGCAACCCTATTCGACAATCTGATAAATATAAATTGCCATAAAAACGATGATAACTTTCAAACCAAAATTCCAAATGATAAAATGCTTTCGGTTATGGGTCGATCTAACAGTGAAGAATATACTCACCAAATTTCAGCTGATTTCGAGTCATGTAACCCCTCCTTTTATCCTTTATTCTTCACATGGTCAGATCAGAACTACAAGAAAGATGACGGCTAAAGTTTATTTTGGATCTTTTAGGGTTTCCTTGGAATCTCCTGTGCTTTTATATGTGTATAAATATACACATATGTAGGGTTTTATTTATCTCTTGGACCTAATTGGCTAGATCTCACAAGGTGCTCCATTTAGACCTTGTTTTCTTATTGAAATTCTCCTCATTTTTTTTATGATAATCCAGAGGTTTCTTAACTTTGCCGACTTGGACTAGTGCGCCTCCGCATCTTAACAATTGGTAAAAATCTCTGACACTAAAAGTTGACACATCATCTACTTTCATTGTACATCACCTATATTAGTAAACAAATTCCTCCTATGATCTAGTTACGAACAAAATTCGTGGCTATTTTTTGTAGATGTTATTTAGTCACAATTTTTTGTGTGAAGCCCATGTGAATTCTATTGAAGAGTGAAAGATAATTTACACTTTGTACACTTGTTGCATCTCAACCATACGATGGAGTTAAGCAATTATAAGAGAAAAAAATAGTTGGTCTAGTTCAATACTAAAGGTTTGTTTGAAATTCAAACACAAAAGAGTGGAGGGTGACCGTTGATGACTTTGGAAGTGGTTCACATACTCCTCAGTCTTCTCTAACATTATTACATCTCTGATTACCCCTATTACCCACTGCGTAATTGTCTTTGTATCTTTAAATCTATCTTATGTGTGAAAACAACAAATTAATACAAGAAGAATTATTTGTTCTCTCTGACTTCTATCTCTCTTTCTCTCTTGTAAATTTATTCTTCTCTCCTTTATACAACACATTCTCTATAATCTCTTAAATTCTAATATTGTATCAGAGCAAAGATCATCATTATAAATCGATTACTTTTTTTTCTCTTTGTGATTTTCTTTTATATTCTTCAATATATGTTTGCTTTACTCACTTCAAGTCATGGATGTTGAGTTCTCTTCCCGTGAAAACCACATGCCAGTGGTGATTCTGGTTGTTCTAAGGGGCGGAAATGATCTCATGTGGGCAAGGACCATGCTTATTGCTTTTTGTCGAGGTTTGTGGAGGCATGTTCTAAGAGACAAAGCTCCGAAATCAACCAAGGCGAGAAAAGGGAACAGTAGAGGAAAAGAAAGATAAGAAGGAAGAAGAAGAACACTCTGATCTTGAAGTCATACTTGACGAGGAGGACTAGTGGTTTCAAGAAGATCAGGTGGTTCTCTGTATCCTCTAAAACTCTCTTAAGAACTCCATCTTGGAGTCATATTGACATTGTGAAACCGCAAAATATTTGTGGGAAATACTCAAGAAGGTCTATGGTGATATCACCAACTTAACAAGGTTGTTTGGGGTGAAGAAATTCCTCAACGAGCTAAAGCAAGAAAATATGGAGTTCATCAATTATTTGGGGAAACTCAACTGCTTATGGGCTGAGCTCGATATGCTTAGACCAAACTCATTAGATCCGGTTATGCTGAGTGAGAGGCGTGAGCAAGAAAAATTATTTGGATTGCATTCCAACTTGGATCCAAGCTATAATGATCTGAAAAAGTACATTCTGAGAGTGGACAAACAACCTAGCATAGAGGAAGTGTGTGCCCAGATTCACAAAGAACAAGGTTCTCTTAGGCTGAGTCGAGGAAAGGGGGAGCTTCCAACAACTAACAAGGTTGTCTTCAAGAAGGAGAATAAGATGAAATGGGTGTGTGAGCATTGTAAGAACACATGCCACACCAAAGACAAGTGATGGATCATTCATCCTCACCTCAAACCAAGCAAAATTCTCTTGTGAAACTAAGGGAGCATCCACTCAACCGAGTACATGCACTCAAGGTGAAGACACGGCTATGGCTGCAACTCACAACAAGGTGGTGGCTCTTTGGAGGCTCTCATGAAATCCATATCCTCTCTCAAGGAATCTCGTAAAATATTTTTATCCTATAAACCGAGTAAAACACTTGTGGTGGATTCGAGTACTTCTCACCACATGATAAGTTACATGAGTCTTGTAAACAAGATAGCACCGGCTATAGGAAATGTCACAACAAGAATATTGGGTATTTATAGCAAAACTGTATAGCGTTTTTAGCAATTCTGCTATTGTTGTAATATCATCGTGTTTAAGATAGTGTTTGTTTTTTGTAAATGTTATCTTATCTTGATATTTATAAATTTTGCGTATATTTTAAAAAATTTAATACGATAGATTAACTTTAATAGCAGATTCCTCGATACAAACATTATCAAAAAGTTAAGTGGTAAAAAACACAAGAGGGGAACACATAAATTTTTTTGGCTCCAACAAAATTTCCCAATTACATAATCTGCCTAAAAGATAAACTTAGTTAGGGTTCTTCATCTCAACCTCTTTCTCCTTGCATCAAACTCCTTTTCCTCTCAGCCTCTCTCTTTTCTGTCTCGATCTCAGTCTTTTTCATTTATCTCTGTCTGAATGTATGTATTCATTAGTACGCTTTTCAAACTTCATTGAGATTTTTACCATTAGAGCGAACATCGCATAATCCAATGAAAAAAGACGATTCCAAGCGGTGGTAACAGAGCCATTAAGGCAGGGCCCACATGTAATCCAGTCACAAGCAGAGGAATAGTTTCGTTGTATAAGCCTTTATGTCAACTGAAAACCCTAGAAGGTCACACGGTGGCGATTTCTTGCGTCAAATTCTCCAACAACAGCAATTTTCTCGCTTCCGCTTCCATTGATAAGACTATGATTCTCTGGTACGCGAAGCATTAGTCTCTTATTCATTGCTACAAAGGTCACTTTAATGGTATTTCTGATGTAGCTTGGTCTTCTGATTCACATTACACTTTTTTTGCTTCTGATGATTATACGCTTTGAATTTGAAATGAAGCTCCTTACGAGTGACTTATAGTGCTTAGAGGTCATACAAATTTTGTGTTCTGTGTTAATTTTATCATCTTCTTATGAATCTTTGAAGTAGCTTGGCTGAGTTTTCTTTCAGATTATTCATCTCATTTCTTCAATTCGTTTCTTTCAGATTTGTTCTTTATTGATTTTAGATCTAGATCTAGAGTTCTTTTTTGGCTAATGCTTGTTTGATTAGAAATCAAAAGAAATTTAGATCGTGTCTAGAATTTTTTAAGGAATCTAGAAGAGTATATTCTTATTGTTACTAAATGGGGGCATTGCAAAGGAAAACAAGTCTTGAATCTGACAATGATCATATGTACGCTACGGTGACTTATGAGAGGATATCTCGGCTTTGATTCTGTTGAATGTGATAACATGTTTCTCATCTTTGATTTTGATTTTTATTCAATTTT
The DNA here is from genome assembly GCA_900406405.1 of Lepidium africanum. Taxonomy (NCBI): domain Eukaryota; kingdom Viridiplantae; phylum Streptophyta; class Magnoliopsida; order Brassicales; family Brassicaceae; genus Lepidium; species Lepidium africanum. The sequence continues at coordinate 28,589 of OVAX01000658.1, forward strand.
GTTGTGATATTGGTTCTAAGTTTTTACTATGAGTTCTTATACTTTGTAATTATTTATGTTGATTGGATTGGACTTATAATGATCTCTGATTTCAAACTCTCTACAGCTTCAACATTGAACATTTGTTTAACAGTATGCATTCTCCAGCTCAACTAACACAATGGACTGCAGCAGCTGGTGATCCTTGTGGCCAGAATTGGAGAACCGTACCTTGTTCTGGCTTACAAGTTACTCAAATGTTAGTGATATTGTATACAAATACTTGTTTGCTACTTTAAATGAGATGTTTTTACATCTAACATACCATGGTTTGTATTGACTTTGGTAGAAAACTGCCAGGTCTTGAGCTCTTTGGAACACTTGTGCTAAATTGACTTCTCTTACAGAGCTGTAAGATTAATTTGTCAAATGCTCCAAACTGTTTTAATTTTTGTGTGATTAGAGATAACTATTCTTTAAAATTCATATTCTTTAATGGAACTTGCAGTTATCTAAGTAGCAATAATTTAGAAGGTGTTTACCATATCAGCTTCCTCCAAATCTGCCACATTGATCCATTTCTCAGATGGCACCACTTAAGTACTTGTAAGTGATTACTTCATTTCACATTTCTCAAGCATAAAGATGTGAATATTAATATTTTATCATGTGCAAAAAATTTCAGCAATCTTGGTCACAATCAATTCAAGGGCTAGATAGATATCGACTTCAACAAGCTCACTTCTCTCACACAACCATGTAAGATTCTAGTAATTAAGAATTTCATATGTTTCTAAGTTTTGATCTTAATAAAATATTTGACAAAACTTACACTTGTTTAGGGACTTCTCGTTCACTTTTTTCACGAATTCTTTACCAGGAACTTTTACCTCTCTGACAAGTCTAAAATCATTGTCTTAGATAATTTTAATGGAAAGTTCACTAGTCCTTAGATCTGTGAGTAATCAAGGGTAGAGACAAACAAGAGAAGAAAGTATTTAGGAAGACCAGATGCATTATGGCTACGATTATCTCAATTTTCATGGTATTCTGTTAACATTTCTCTTACTATTGTTGAATATATTTTTGTATATGACAATAGGTAGAACAACTTACTATATTTAACATGACTGAACCTGTCTTTGTAAATTATCATTATAATTATTAATAGTGTATTTGTATATTATAATTGGGAGTTTTTGGGATTCAAAATTCAAAAATTTATTTAAAATTGGCCAAAATATGAAAATAAATATCGTTATTAATAACACAAGACAAAGACTATTATATAATTTCTAATTGCAGTCTAAAATATGCTATAATATATGATAATACGATGACAATACAAAAAACTGATATCTAAAGTGTCTGACCTATTATGATGGACGATGATAGAGTGTTCAAAAAATTGATATCGTATCTTCTAATAGTGTTTTTTGGACGCTAAGAAAACCTATTTTTCCTGTAGTGTGTGACTATATAATGGAGATAAAATTCCAGTAGAAGGGATAGGTAACTTACGGCTATTCGATAAGGATTCAAGAGTATTTCACATGCTTAAGTTTACATTTAATCTCTTATCGGTGAAACGAACACTACTGATTTGAATTGTTCTATTATATTTGGTCTTAGCAATGTGTATTTTCAAGATATTAAGAGTGGAAAATTGCTTGGAGAAGGGAGTACCAAAGATGAGCTTTATGTTCTAGAGGATACTTCACCAAACTATTTTCCTTCAAGTTCTTTAAATTCATATTTTGTAGCATCTGATAATGCATTGTGGCATGCTATATTAGATCATCCTCATACATGTTCACTTAGTTTGATGATGCATAATGTCTCTTTGATCACCTAAATTAAGATTGGTCATCAACTATCAGCCACTCAATCATTTCCTTGCTGACGACAAATTCCTCTTGCCCAAAAGAGAAGTGTTATTCCAAAGACTTCCCTAAGCACAATTTTTCTCCAAATTTGACTTGAAGGCAAGTTTTTGACAGGAAGTAAGCCCAAAGACAGTCCAAAAATAGAAGATTATGCCCTTTGGATTAAAGGTTGCCCTTTCACTATTCTATAAGGCAATGACAAAGATCTTCGAACCTATTCTCCCTAATGCATTGGTTTACATTGATGATATTATGTTACTCTCTCCTGACATTAATTTACACACGGTGTTTCTGAGAAAGTTTTACGATATCGTTCAAGAATATGGCATCATACTTTCTGAAAAAAAGATGGTTATTGGAGAGACATATGTTTACTTTTTTGGCATGCATATCAAAAAGGGAGAATATCACATCAAACCACACATTGCTAGTCGGTTCGATGAATTTCCAAATGAAAATCTCTCGTTTCAGCAAGTCCAACAATTGCTTGAAATTGCTAATTACATGATAGATTTCATTTCCGAGCTTTAAAAACACAGATCAGTTCTCTCCGGTAAACTAAAGAAAAAGGCCCCTCCATGGAGTCAAGACTGCACAAAGGCAATAAAGAAGCTGAAAAGAATCTCAAAGACTCTACCTACAGTGAAGATTCCATCCAAAGGAAAAAAAATCTTGCAGACAAATGCAAGCGACTGCTATTGGAGAGCAGTCCTTCTTGAAGAAGATGACAAAGGGAAAAGAAATATATGTGTTTACAAAAGCGGAGCTTTCAAAGACAGTGAAAAGCATTATCACTCCACTTACAAAGAAATACTAGCAGTAAAAAGAGAGATTAAAAATTTTGAATTTCATCTCGTGGGCCAATATTTCCTCATAGAAAATTGATATATTCTATTTCCAAAGATTATCCAATTCATACAGAAGATATTTCCACATCCAAACAATTACTCAGGTGGTCAAGTTGGTTTTCACAATGGAAGTTTGACGTAAAGCATGTGAAAGGAAAATACAACTTTCTCTCGGACTTCCTATCCAGAGCTCCAAGACAAATATCATCAATTCTTCCGATGATTTATGCTCTCAACCTAGAAAATCGTTTAGAATAATCTCTAAGGAGTCTGATCGCAACAATGCCACATGGAATACAAGAAAAGATGTTAGACATGGTGTTAGTCTACCAAGGAGTTCATACGCTGCACGACTTCTTAAAGCTCTATAACCACATATATAGTCTTGACCAAGGTCTACTGCTTGGCTTACCCTATCACCCGGCATACCCCTTCCGTATAACTATATACATGAATCCAGGTCACTATGTAACTTTCTAAGGGAAGCATATCTACTATTGTGGTACTTAACAGGCATACGCCATTGGAGTTATTTTCCATAAGAGCTAGCTAATCTAATATTTGGCAAAATGCATTCTAACAAGGAGAAAGCATCACTACAAATTATTGTATCAATGGCTCATCAAGTTTCATGATGTAACATGGTGGCAAGAGCAAATTCATGCACAACCACGTCTGATGATTATGGTTACGTTCAAACTAACTACAAAACAAGAAAGAGATAAAGATGGAGCTGAGATTCAAAAACACAATGATGTACATGTCGCAAAAAATTATGACAATGATCCCTTCTGCAGAAATTTTTTTTACGAAAGGACAATCAACTTGGCATCATTGAAAAGCTTAAAAGAGTCTGACATTGACAAGAATCTATTTTGTTCGCATACGACACACTGGCATAAAGGATATGTGTACCAAATGAGTTTCGCTGAAGAGATTAGACAAGTCTTATCTAGCTTCCATAATCAATACGCGTGGCCACAATCTAACAGTGATCACCTGGTGTATAGAGTTAAATGAAAGAAATACAAAATAAGGAGATATATTTCGGGTTATAAGATGTATGTGTCAGAAATATACTCTGCATCTGACAATAGATAGGTATAACGTTGCCCCTCTTTCGGAGATAGGGGAAATAAAGTAAAGATAAGTGTCATTAGAGTCAATATAATAATAATAATAATAATAATAATAATAATAATAATAATAATAATAATAATAATAATAATAATAATAATAATAATAATAAGTAAGGAGTTGAAATAAAATGTGGTTGTAAGATTAATAGTTGAATTAGTGTATGGTTGTAATTTAATGTAATGTAATAAATTAATGTGTAAAAAGTTTAGCAAATATTTTTCTTGAGATATTCTTTAAAGTTTGTATTATGAATACCCAGACTTTGGTAAGAGTTGTATTCCAACTTAAATGAGAAGTTTAAAAAGTTTTTTTTTTAACACGTTTTAAAAGTATTAAAAAGAGTTTTCGTAATATCATTATAATTCTAAGTTCTATTATCCTATTATCATCATCATTCTTTTGAGAGTCCATCCTGGATCCTTATACCTATTTTGTGGTTGTAACCACTATATGTATATGTATGTAATTTTCATAATGGGCAGTCTCGACAAAATAGTAGCAGTACTTCCTCACTTACACGTTAGAGAACTTTTAGGCTTTATCGAATGGGCTTGGGTTGGTATGAAAGAAAAAGGCCCAGTAAGCCCAAACGTCAAAGTGATTAAGAAAAAATGACGTCTTCTACTCTTCTAGTACCTTCCAGTTTCCGGAAGACTCTCATTTCCTCGCTCTGTGATATATAAGTACACCATTTTCCAACCTTTCCTCTGCATATTCTACGTTTCGTTTAGTTTTGCTTTCTGAAGGTTTCTCTAGATTATATTCATGGCGGAAGAATTTGGTCTTGATTTGGATGAACTTAAGCAACTTCAGAACATCGCCAAGAGACCTCGTGTTCTCAATCTCATCAATTCTGAGATTTCCAATTTGGAAAAGGTACTAGATCCTTCTTTTTATTTTCTGTTCGCCGAAGTCGTCTCCTTTGATGGTTAGGTTATATATATCTTAGAGACCGATGTTGCTGTTGTCGCTTGATAAACTTGAAATGAAACGGAACTTAGATTTGGTGTTCATATTCTGTGTGAGTCTTAGTTTCGGAACTTGGATTTAGCCTCATTGGATAAATATTAAGAAAAAAGGATTAGTTTGGATTCTATCTGTGAAATGATTGTGAACTTATCTGTTGGACTGAGATAAAATTAAAGCTCTAATTTGATGTCTGACTAGTTTGAGTCTCCTTTCTGTAGCTGAGGGATTCTGCAGTCGCTTCAAATGTCAAACCAGAGGCTACAGTTTCAGTTCCTGCGCCGGTTTCATCGTCAGTTAAGCCAGTTTCTCCAGGATTGAACTATGTAACTCTCGCCACATTTAGCTGGGATCAAGACAATGAAAAAGTTAAGGTAAAACGAGTTAGAATCTTCCAAATCAAGACTTTGTTTGTAGAATTCGGCTTTTGTCTGGTTATGTAATGAGTCTTCCTTCTTGCTACATTTTTTTTTTCTAGTTATATATATCTTTGGAAGGTGTTGATGAGGACAAGGTCCAAGCTGATTTCAAGCCAATGTCGTTGGACATCAAAATCCATGATGTTCAAGGGAAGAATTACCGATGTGCAATTCCAAAGTTGCATAAAGAGATTGTACCAGAGAAATGTAGAGTGCTTGTTAAGTCTAAAAGGATAGTTATTACAATGTTCAAGTCTTCAAGAGGAAACTGGCTTGACATTCACCACAAAGAAGATAAGGTAAAAACGAAAACACAAAACGTCATATCCTACCAGTGATAATGGTGAGGCTAAGGGGAATCCTATAATGTTTGTTTTTTGGTTCAGATTAAACCCAATTTGGATAAAGAGAAAGACCCAATGGCTGGAATTATGGATTTAATGAAGGTGACCATCTCCTCTAAATTATGAGGCTGAGAAACATGTTTGTTTATATTGTGATTGCTTATGGTTTGTTTATTTTGGTGTGAAAAACTGCAGAACATGTATGAGGATGGGGATGAAGAAATGAAGAAGACAATAGCTAAAGCTTGGACAGATGCTAGGTCGGGCAAAGCAGCTGATCCTTTAAAAGGACTATAAAGTAGTCCAATCACTTAGACGTGGCCTTTTTGGTTGTAGTGGTTGCATCTGTGAAGGAAAATGGTAGCAAAACAAACTGTTTTGAAGTTGAGTCAAGTCACTCGAGTGTTGCTTTAAGGTTTTGCATATTAGTTGCGTGTTGTAAGCATTAGAACTTTGATATTACCCTTTTATTAATTCATGCATGTGATATCCGACTTTTTCGATGGAAAGCGATCTAGTTGACCAGTAATAGTGACCTGTTTCTCCATATTTTATTAGCGAAACATAAGACGTGTTTACCTGTAAATGGTCCATTACGCCCTGAAATTCGAACATACTTGTCCCATGCCTTATGCCAAATCACAATTTCAGACATTTTTATTCAGTTCTGTGCTTCCAGAGAGAAAGAGTCATTGCTTGTATATGGAGGTAAATGTTCATCAATCGAGAAGCAAGTGACCCACTTTACAACACAAAAGTAAGGAATTTAAGTCATAAATCAAAGAACAAAATTGTACTAACAAATAAAAGACGGCCAGACATAACCAAAATGGTAGAAGTAAAGTAATCAAATCTAAAATGGTCAAATATCATCATCTGTATCTCCCAAAGAAGGTGGTCTAACCGGTTTAGGACTCTCAACCGTAACATCATTAACCGGACTCTGCTGAACCAAAACCGGAAAAATGTCTGTAGAAACCGAAAGCCGAGAAGAAGGTGAAGCAGGAGACGAAGGCGTAGGAGAGATTGAAGGCAATTCAAAAGCTGAATACGAAGCCATTGAAAGCGTTCTAGTAATTGATGGATTCACTTCAGCTACTTCTTCAATACCTTCATCAATATACACAACATCTTGCATTGTTAACTGATGATATTCCACGATTTCTCTCAAGAATCTGTTTTCTCTCGCGTAAATCGAATTTTCATGTGCTAATCTCGCTTTCTCTGCCAACAATGTCTCTAACTGAAGCCTGATTAGGTCATCATCTGCTGGATTGTTGTTACCTTTTTCTCGATTTTCTCTTAACCGTTTGTTTTCTTGTTCTAATTGAGCACATCGTTCTTTTGCAAATGCTAAATCGGCTTTGACTGTTTTCAATTCACGTAAGAGAAGCTTGGCTTTAGCTGCTGTAGCCATGGCTACATCACGTGAAGCTTTGAGTTGTGATTCGTGTGGATTAGGTTGTGTTAATGGTTGCCATGGACTGCTTGACCCTGACGATTGATAATTGTTGTTTTCTGATTCCATTAGATCTGATCCTTTTCGTCTAATTTGAGAAGCTATCGTACGACCTTCTTCAAACGCTTTCTCGAAACTTCCTCCGATCTGATTCAAAGAGGTTGTGATTTTGTCTATGCTTTTGCGTATGGTTGGATTCGAAGGCTCTGGAACGACGACGTTTTGTTGTTGTTCTTCTTCTTCTTCATCTTCAAGGATTGATTTGGCTTTCTGAGCTAAAATTCCCCAGAATCCTCGATTCTCATGCCTATCGTCATAAGCTGTGAATCCTTGACTCTGTAATGATCGGATTTTAGGTTTACTTGCAGGAAAAGTAATCTCATGAATAGAGAGAAAGAGAAAAAGACCTGAGAAGAAGCACGGATTGCTTGAGCAGCAAGAGAAGAATGAGAAGAAAATGATTGAGAAGATCTGAAAGATGCGCCATTAGAATGACCTTTGAGATCACCATGATCGAGATCAGGTGGTTGATTATAGATCTCTTCTTTGAATGTAGCAGCTTTCGTGATCCCTTGTCTTCTTCGATACGCCATTTTTGTGTTCTTCCTTAGCTTTGATTCTTCCTCTGTTTTTCTTATTTCTTTTTGTGATTTAGAAATTTGTCAATCACAATTTTACAATCTTTGATCCTCTGGTTTTACGTAATTCACGTTCTTAATAAGTTGGATATATATATTTTATTCAGAAAAGAAAACTACCATAAAACGTGGCTTCGAAGACTGAATGGATTGCCTCCAAAATATGCATGTATTGGGCTATTTCAATAATAGGGCTCTGGTTCACTAAGGCCCACAATTGTGGTTAAAAGTATAATAATTATAAAGAAAGAAAGACTAATGTTTAGAGTGTGCAGATTTATTACCAAAATGAAAGGAGATATATAGTTACAAAAGAGCTAAAAGAAATGACTGCAAGAGAGACTAGGGCAACCGCGGCTAGGGTTTCGGGGAAGGTTGTGGCGGACGCCACCATGGTTTATTCAAAGGTCTGAGATCGACTGTCTGATATTGCGAATTTAAGTAGTGTGATGATGTGAGAGAGTGAGTTGGAGTGTGGTTCGAGGAAATCTAATGGTGTTGGGAGTATGAATTCGTTGCAGGAGGAAATTTCTATAGCCTTACCTAATTGTGTTGCGGATGAAACCATGATTGATGCGGGTAAACGAGAGAGGTCACTCGTATCACATCCAACATGTTCTGTAACTATGTCGACTAGCGGGATTGGGAGTATTCTCGCTAGTTGCGGGCAATCCTTGTCTTGTTCGGCTTTGCCTCAAGGCTCTAACGATGATGCTAGGGCTTTAAATTTAGAAAATCGTGATGATGTGATGGTTGATGCTTTGGTGAAGGATTCTCGTTCCCATGTTTTCTCAGATTGTGTTGAGATAGCGGGGATCGTCTCTTGCTCTAATAAAAGTACTATGATGAAAAGTGCTAACGAAGGTTTGGGAAAGGATAATGTTGACGGCCCTTCAAGTTTGATATCTACTTCTTCATGGGTTGGGCGAGTCGCTGGTACGGGTGTAGGTGGTGGCTCAATTCTGGTTCGTCGAATCTCTAAAGAATTTGTGGCACAGGGAATGCGCATGGATTTTCCCCATGGAAAGGAAGGAAAGGCTGCGGTCTCATTGGATGAAGGTGTGATGAAGGCTATGTACGCCTTGTGGGATAACTGCATGTACATCAAAGTCATAGGTCGTAGTGTGAATATTGCCGTTATGACTCAAAAACTCCATGCAATTTGGAAACCCCAAGGTGCAATGCATGTCATTGATTTACCTCGCAATTTTTCCTCACTCGGTTCGATGTTGAGGCTGAGTTTCTTTCGGCTTTAACCGGTGGTCCCTGGAGAATGTTTGGGAGCTATCTCCTCACCAAAGTGTGGTCTCCCTCCTTTGATCCCTGTCATAGTGATATCCGTACGACCCACATTTGGATCAGTATTGAGAAATTTCCTATGTATCTTTATCATGATATTATTCTCATGGGCATAGCTAGTGGATTTGGTACGCCCTTCCGTGTTGATGACACTACCCTTAACCTTACACGTGGACGTTTTGCTAGGATTTGTGTTGAGGTGGACTTGTCGAAGCCCTTGAAAGGGTCTATTACTGTTAATGGTACACATTTTTCTGCGTCGTATGAGGGCCTTTCAAACATTTGTCCCCGGTGTGGGATGTTTGGACATTCTGTGCAGTATTGCCCACAATCCCCTAAAGAAGTGTCACTTTAGGCTTCGCCTCTGACAGTTTCCTCCACCTGTGGTGGCCTCTTCGCCAAGTGCTGCAACTGCTTCTTCGGTTGATGCTTTTACACAAGTATGCAGACGTAGTAAGGGTGGGAAGATGTCGGGTCTTCAACAAGATTCTAAGGATCGTGTTATGTTAAGGGAGATTCCAAATGTGCCCATAATGAATATCATGCCCAAGTCTAAGGAGAATATCGCACTAGTGAATAAGTTTGATAATCTAAGTGTTGAGCAAAATGAAGAGACTATGGATAAACCGATTCCCGTTGTGATGGATAACAAGGAAAATGTTGCACCAAGTTCAGCTAAGTCTGTGGCTCTTGGTGTTTCTTGTGCGGGTGTTGTCGATGTAAAAAGTGTGAAATCTATGGTTTGTCTGGTTTCTAAAGAGTTATATAAGGGTAAAAAGTCCATTGTGACTAAGCCAACTGTTGCTTTTAAGTCGAAGAATAAGAAGGTTCCTCCTCTCACGCATGGTTTAATTTTTGGCCCAATTTTGAATAAACCTGAGCATTCTTCTAGCGGGAAACGTTTGAGGCTTGATTGTGCTATAATTGGTGATTGTATTGGTAATACGCTGGATAATGAGCTGGTCCATGTTGAGACTGTTGCGGCTTCTAATGATAATCAGGGGGTGACTTTGTGGCTAAGTTATTTTGGAATGCACGGAATTCAGCGTTGGAGCTATTAGATAATGGACTGCAGGTTAAGGTACCTAATGTGCCTCACGAACTAACTGTCCCGAAGGTCAAAGCGTTAGTAATTGAGCCACAAAATTTGGGGTGGACCTGATGAATGCCTAGCGTGTGTCCTCGGGAATTCTATGTTCCTCTAGAGTTTTTCTCATGAATTGTCTTTTATGGAATTATCGGGGAGGAAGGGAGGCAAATAAACCTACTTTTCAACGTTCTATACGGTATGTTCTTAAGAAGTTTTCTACTGATGTTTTGGCTCTCTTTGAGACTCATGCGGGTGGAGATAATGCAAAACAGATTTGTTAGAGTTTGGGTTTTTAAAATTCAGTGCGGGTTGATGCGGTGGGCAGAGTGGTGGTATTTGGTTGCTCTAGAGAAATGGTACTGGGGACGTTCATGTTCTAAAACTGGTGGAACAATTTGTTCATGCTGTTATTAAAAATGGGTATGATATTTTTCATTTGATTGTTGTTTATGCAGCCCCTAGTGTGGGTAGGTGTAGTTCACTGTGGAACGATTTGTCTATGGTGATTCAAGCTATTGATGAGCCATTGATTGTGGGAGGGGATTTTAACACCATTGTGCGTCTTGATGAGTGGTGTGGTGGTAATGGTTTGTTGTCCCCTGACTCTCTTTTGTTATGGGTTTCACGGGAAGCCCTTTCACGTGGCAGATAGGTTGAGAAGAGCGACATTTTGTCACTAAAAGACTTCACAGAGTGTTATGTTGTGCTCGTACACGCCTTAAGTGGCAAAAGGCTACGGTTAGACACTTGCCCTTATTGGCATCTGACCACTCTCTTTTGTATATTCAACTCTGTCCGAAGTTAATGATGAATCCTAGCAAGAGACCCTTTCGTTTCAAGGCAGCATGGCTGAAGCATCCGGGGTGTAGAGAGTTGCTTACGAATTCTTGGAGGAGTGACATCTATACTCAACAAGCTTTGGAGAATTTGTGGGTTACGTTTAGAAGGTAGAATCAAGAGATTTTTTGTGACATTCAGTCGCGTAAGGATGCTCTTCATCGTGAAATTTTCGAGGTCCAACAGTAGCTTGATTTGGACCCTACTGATGCCTTATTGGTGATGGAAGAAGAGTTATTAAAACATCTTGATGAAACACTAGAACACAAAGGAACTTTGTGGTTCCAAAAATCCCGATAAAAATGGATCACAATGGGAGATAGGAATACTACCTTTTTTCACACTCCGACAATCATTCGGATGTGAAGAAATAGGGTGGAGATGCTGGTGAATAATGATGGTAGATGGATCACGGATAGTGGTGAGCTAGAGAAGATGGCCGTGGAATTCTATCAGAAACTTTACTCTATGGACGATCATAATAGTAATATTGTTCTTCTCCCGTTGGCTGGTTTTGAGTGATTGTCACGAATGGAGAAAGTGAAACTTGAGAAACCTTTTAATGCTATGGACGTGTGGCAGGCAGTACAAAGTATGGGTAAGTTCAAGGCTCCAGATCTAAATGGTTATCAACCTATTTTCTATCATGATTGTTGGGATGTTGTTGGTGAATCGGTAGTAAAGTTTATCTTAGAATTCTTTGCTACGGACTGCTTACCTAGGGGAGCGAATGATGCTCTTATTATCCTAATACCAAAGGTGTCCAAACTAGAAGTATTATCTTAGTTTGGACCGATTAGCCTATATAATGTCCTCTTCAAAATCATTGCTAAGATGATGGTGATCTGCTTGAAGCCTATTGTAAACAAATAGATTGGTCCAGCTCAATCTAGTTTAATCCCAAGGCGCTTGAGTACAGATAATATTGTCATTCTCCAGGAAGTTGTTCATTCCATGCATAAGAAACAAGGTAAAAAAAGGTGGATGCTCTTGAAGTTAGATCTTGAGAAAGCCTACGATTGTGTCTGCTGGGATTTTCTTGAAAATACTCTTGTGGCTGCTGGGTTGTCTACGGAATGGGTTTCTTGGATCTTAGTGACCATCTCGAAACCAGCTATGACTGTTTTGTAGAATGGTGAGAAGACTGAATCTTTTACCCCGTCCCGTGGCCTTTCGACAGGGAGATCTCCTATCTCCATATTTGTTCGTGCTTTGTCTTGAATGACTTTGCCATAGTATTGACTTGGATATGGCTTCTTCGATATGGAAGCATATTAGGTTCTCTTGAGGTAGGCCAAAATTGTCTCATGTGCGCTTTGTTGATGACTTGATCCTTTTTGCATTAAAAGAGTTTCCCAAATTCGAGAAATTCGAAGGATACTTTCCGCTATATCCTGGAGAGAGTGTCCTCTCGACTGGCAGGTTAGAAACAGAGGACTTTAAGCTTTGCAGGGAGATTGACATTGACAAAGTCGATACTAGCTTCTCTTCTTGTACATTAAATGAGTACAATCATCTTACCGACGTCTACTCTGAAGGAATTGGATAAACTTTCCAGGAGTTTTATTTGGGGTAGTACTTCAGAAAAAAAAAAAAAAACATCTTGTTTCCTGGAAATCGGTGTGCCGGAAGAAAAGTGATGGTGGCATGCGCTTACGTTCTGCCAAAAAGATGAACATAGCTCTCATTTCAAAAGTAGGTTGGCGGCTATTGAAAGACAATTATAGTCTCGTGGCAAGGTTATTGCGTTCTAAATACAAAGGTAAAGGGATTCATGACTCTTCTTGGCTATCGTTGAGTGGGAATTGTTCGATGCCATGGAGAAGTGTGATTTAAGTGTTAATCAACGTCATTATACCTAATTTGGGTTAGGTGGTGGGTAATGGGAATCATACACATTTTTGGACAGATCGGTGGCTTTTACCCAAACCGCTTGTTCAGGTTATTACATCTACCATCCCGGAGACACTTATGAATGCTACGGTTCATGATATGTGGCGGGATGGCTATGGTTGGAAACGCAAGATTTTGAATCAGTTTTTACCATGTTCGTCTATGTAGGTGTTAGGGGCTTATGTTGTTGACTTATTTGCCGGGATAGCCGATCGCATTTCGTGGTGTGGAAATCCGAATGGCCAGTTTGGTGTTACATCGGCCTATGATTTAATTAAGCATGATGCTACACCTAGACTATAGAATGAGCGATTATTCTTGAGAGCATGGAATATACGAGCTCTAAAACGTATTCGATGTTTTATATGGTTGTGTATTCACCAGGTTCTCATGACGAATTCTGAACGTTGTCGGCATCATTTATGTTCTTCAGCTGTATACTCTGTTTGTAAAGCCGGAGAAGAGGATATTATACATATCCTTCGTGATTGCCAAGCAATGCGTGGAATTTGGGAGAGACTTGTTCCTTCTCGGGCACGAAATAATTTTTTTAGACTCACGCTACTCGAATGGCTTTTTGATAATATGGGTAATCATACTCAAATAGTTTTTGGTCCTTGGTCACTATTGTTTGTTGTAGGGGTATGGTGGGCTTGGAAGTGGAGGTGTATGAACGTATTTGGTGATAAAGAAACTTGGCGAGACCGAGTTCAATTTTTAAAAGACCTTACGACGGTGATATGAGCTGCAAATTCATGTATTGAGGAGGGTAATAGAGTGGGGACACGCGTTGAGAGGATGATTCATTGGATTCTCTGACGGGTAACTAGATCAAAGTTAATGTTGATGGGGCCTTGAAAAGAAATCTAGGTGCTGTTGCTGCTGGAGGGGTCTTTCGTGGAAGCAATGGTGAGTGGATTTGTGGGTTTGCTCTGAATATTGGGATTTGTTCTGCTCCGTTAGCTAAACTATGGGAGCATATTACAGTTTATATATTGCTTGGGAACAGCAGGTGTCACGACTAGACCTTGAGATTGATTTAGATATTGTGGTGGGTTTTATTTAGAAGGGGATTGATGACACACATCCTCTCTCTTTCTTGGTACACTTGTGCCATGACTTCCTTACTAGGGACTCGATAGTCGGATATCGCACGTGTATAGAGAAGATAATCGTCTTGTGGATGGATTAGCGAACTATGTGTATTCTTTGCCTTTAGGATTTCATTCTTTTGTTACTCAGCCATCTTGTTTAGGCTCGCTTGTTTTGGAGGACATGAACAGATCGGCTCGATCACGTTCAATTCTTTTGTGATTTTTTGAGTTGATTTTTTAATAATAATATCAGGGGCTTGCCCCTGTTTCCGACCAAAAAAAAATGTTTAGAGTGTTATTGCAAAATTTTGAATATATTCTTTTAATTAATGAAATTAATCACAACTAAAGTGTTTTTTTTTTCAACTCAGAAGATAATATTAAACCTTGAAAAAAGTTTACATTAATAAATCATAGGAATACTCTCTAATATGCCAAGTGAGAGCATTAACCTTATGATTTAAAGATCTCGGGATTAAATGCAGAGAGAAAAAGCGGAAAAGAGATTTTAACCTAACAAAGTCCTCTTGGTAAGGTAGAAAAGCTGGCCATTCTTCTTGGTTCATAAAAATCTTTACCACATCTGTACAATCTGTCGTGAACTCCGCTTCAGTGATCTGAAAGGAAAAGTAACTCCATTGCCCAAAGTAGAGCTTCCACTTCTGAATTTAAAGTAGAGAGACTCCTCCTAATACCGCGGGATCCCCTACGCTCACCCTCATGGGAATTTGGGAAACAAATCCAACTAAGTCCTGAAACTAGATATGAGCTCTTCCAGGATGCATCAACATAGCACCTATAGCTTGTGAAACTCTGATCGGTAGATGAAAAGAAAGACCAAATAGGCCTCGTCAAAGAAAGAGTGGGACTAGGTTGATGATGAACTGCAACATAGATCTGGCTTTTTTTCATTATGACATTTCTGCTTCTTCCTGGGTGATTATCTCTCGTGGGTCTTGATTTGGCCTTCCAAATATACCATATTAACCATGGGAAAATCGTGACATCCATTTGGTCCGGAATATTCCAAAAAAGATAGTCAATATTATACCAAATAGAGTTACTAGGGAAAACATCAATAGTCGATGGTATACTAGAAAATGCCCACGTTTGAATTGCTAGTGGACATTCAAAAAAAAAATGGTTTATTGTTTTTTCATTGGCATCACATATTATGCATCTTGTATCACAATTGATGCCTCGCTGATTAAGATTATGCTTACCAGCAGTACATCTAGATAAAGTTTGCCACTTAAAATGTTTTATTTTATTAGGACAATCAATCTTCCATATTTTGGCATGTAATGCTTGAAATGTGGTCCAAAATTTTCTATATTAAGTAGTGAGTTATGTTCCTCAGTTTGATACTCAAATTTTACTCTGTATCTAACTGTTTTTGTAAAGTGTAATCCCCAGTAATCTAACCTCACTCGACGGGTTAAAACGATCCCCAAAATGAGTTAAACATCATAAGAAGTAATATAACCTCCCGCCATTTTCTAGTATGGGTATCAATAAATTGGTCAATTGTGAGGTCCGGTAGATATTTGGACCTATCCCAATTGCCACTCGTGGGGAGATATTTGGGATCCAAGATTCGATCCAAACCCTTGTAGATTTTCCGTCTCCAATCTTTCGAATAATTCATTTACTAACCAAAGATCGGCTAGAAGTGATACTACGCCATCCATATGATAGATTAGAAGTAGTTCTTGATGTAAGTGAACATCGGTCTTTATAATACCTTCATTTTATAAATTTTGCCAAAAGGGAGTCAGGATAATCAAGTAGACACCATAATTGTTTCGCAAGCAAGGCATAATTAAATTCCTCCAAAACTCGGAAACCTAATCCACTTTCCATTTTAGGTTTACATAAAGTCTTCCATTTCTTCCGGTATATACCATTAAAAGTTTTCGAACTGTGAATTTGTTAAATGTTTACACATTTGTTTATGGATGTTTTAGACGATTGCTCTGACATTAAATATTCAATCCTCTTCACTATAAGTAGAAGATTAAAAAGGGTTTAAAAGAGTATAATTTGATTATGGATCATATTTCATTGATCCAATAATAAAATAATAATTAAATTACATGTAAACCAAATTTTTTGCATGATTAGCATGAAATTTAAGTGATGTTCACAATATAATATTTATATATATATATATATATATGGAATGGAAGGCACTATATTTAAACTAAAATGAGAGGAAACCATAAAGTAACCGTCGAGAAAATTTGTTTCGTCTTTTTGATATTATATTGTGGGAATGTGAATGTAATTAACGGGTATTTAGTTTAACAACTCCGTTTTAGAAGAGTCAAGCAGGTCAAGTAATAACTTTGATTAAGTTAGCAAGTATCTGGCCCTTCTCGACCATTTTATAAAATATTATATGAATTATAATTAAACAAATGAATTGCTTTTGACTTTGTAATGGTTACAATTTAGAGCCGAGGAGTCCTCGACAATAAAGGCTAGAGTATGCGTCTGGTAAAAATATATACTTTTTACAATAAATTGTATATTTTAATTTCATTATTAACCAATAAAAAATAAAAAATGTTAAGAGTCAATTAATTTTTAAAAATATAATAAAACTTTAATATAATTTTAAAAATTGTGTGAAAAATATTAGAATGACATTTAATATAAAACAGAAAACATAGTATTGTGGTTTTGCTTTTTGTAGCTATTCGTAATAAGAAATAGTCGAATGGTAAGAGTTTTGTTTTAACCCGATGTAGTAGTACTATTTTTTCATCAATATTCAATGACAGTTATAATCATTTAATATGAAAGTGTGACTTCTGAGTTAACAAAGTCAAAGATGACTTGGAACCCGCAAAAAGGTGTATTTTTGGTAGAATTTTAAACTCAAAAGTTTCCAACTTTTCATGCAAAGAATGTCAAAAGGTTTCGATTAAAGGAAAAAACATTACGCAGGAATGTCAATAAAGCTTCAATCTTCGCTTTTTTCCACTAGTTTCGAAGAAGTTTTAGGAGTAGTTTCAGCGAAAGATTCAACGACGGCCAGTTTTCTTTTTCTTTCCTTACGGTTACTACCAGTTTTAGAATAGATTCACAGCTCAAATTACTTATGAGGCTAATACAACTACTAATAAGTCAAGTGCATACTATTAATAAATTTCCAATCTTAAACTGTCAATATAACAGTAAGTTTGGTCAAGTAGTTTTATAATATTTTTAGACCATCCGTATTGGTAGTTTTTAGTAGACTTTCTCATTAATAAAATAATATAAAAGAAAAAAATATTAAAAATGTTAAGAGATTCATGGGAGAGTTTCTAGTTTGAAAGACTTTGAGAGATTGTTGAGAGACTCTCATATGTTTACATGTCACAATATTATTGGTTCAGAAAAACGTTTTTGTAAATCTGGTTTTAAATGTTGATTAATTAGTTTATATATATATATATATTGATGTATCTATAAATCATAAAATAAAATTACCTATCTTTCAAGTTCCATATTGCATATTTTTAATCTATATTTATACTATTTTTAATTTAAGTTTTATTCAATAAAACTAAAATATATTATGTAAGTAAATAGTATATTATATTAATTTTATTTTTAAATTAAATAATATTAAAAATAATAATATTATATTATGAGAGACTCAAATAAGGTTGTCATGAATATAGATGCTCTTAATATTTATATCCGAGTTAGACTCTAGTGAGTTATGTTCCTTTTCCTGAAAATAATAGTGAGTTTGACTTTAATGTCCTCTACAGAAAATATTGATTAATTGGTGACAAAAAATTATCATAAACATTATACCTAAATTAAGTTGAGTTCATTTTGTTGGTTGTTATTTTTTTGAGAGAGTAGAATTTTTCTAACTCTAAAATATTTTGAACTATTTATATTATTTTAAAATAACAAATAAAAAAAATCTATCAACTTCAATTATCAGTCTGAAAGTAGCTATGAAATTTCCAAATTATTAAAAGAAAAAATTAGGAGTGGATAACCAAAGTAAAAGATCAAATCTCACGAATTTAATCAAAAAAATTCTTTGTTATCAAAAAGAAATTTCTAACTACCTAAAAGTTCGAGTTTTTTCCAAGTCTCAGTATCACGTTAGATTTCGAATCAAAACTTTAGTATCTAGTCGTTTATATTTGTGAAACAATCAGATATACAAACTTATTGTAAAGATGTCACATCATTTGTGCAGTGACAATCACACTTCAAATATACAAAAACACATTCGTACATATTATATAAGGAATGTCTCTCTTTCCATTTCATTTTTTCTTGAATAATATTTTCTCTGTGTAGATATTCCAAATTTGTTGAAGTTATGAAAATCTACAAACAAAAGGTCCCAACATGAGCTGGCTTTGGTCCCATATCCGCACTAAAAAAGCTGCATTCAATCACATTCTGTATGATGAAAATTATTTCACGTGAAAATATTTGGATAAATTTCTCTTTTTCTCTCTAAATATATAACACACAAACGCAATGTTCGAATGGATTTTGCATATTTACTAGCAATATTTGCTATATAAAATAATTTAGTCAAATTTGGCAATTAAACAAACAAACTAAAATCTTCTAAACGTACTGATTTTAGATTCAACAAATTCTTTCAATGCTATCGAATACATAAATATCTTTATTTTACATTAAAAATTATTAAATAATAGCATATATGCAAGTTGGACTAGAATATTTACAACTTATAAAATGATAAATATTTTACATTATTATAAATTGGTCGGATGATATAGATAATGTATAAATAAGTCGGAAATATCACTTACCCGGATTAGTGAGGATCGTTTTTTTAGTAGAACATTTCAAATAAGTATGAAAACTTTATAATGCAGAACAATTGTGAGAGTTTTTAGAGATTAATGAGTGGGAAGAGAGATCCGAGAGAATAAGAGTGAGAGAATGGCCATTGTTTTCTCATTAATTAAAGATAATTACATCAGGTGTTCAAATATATAGACAAGACCAAGATACATGATTCAAAATAGCAGAGAAGTGGTCATAGAGCAAAAAGCAAATCTACTTTTTGCTTTTGACTAACGGACTAATCCGTACATGGACACCATGTGGGTCTCTTGTTGTGATCATGATAGGCCTTTCTCTTCTTAATGGGCTGATGCTAGCTTAGTTAATATGATCTATAGACAATGCACAAACAGACACATAACCAAGCAAGGATGAGTCACTCGGCCACTTGGGAAGGTGTTGGTTTGACCGAGTGAGGATACAAGACTAATACTCCCCCTCAAGTTAAGCTGCAAGGAATAAAGGCTTAATTTGGAAATCCCAAAGCCTACACCTTGGTAAAAACCTTAATAAGGAAAATCTAGTGGGACAAAACTTTACAAAGGGAAAAAAAGCATGTAGATGACGGGTTTAGGGAACATGAAGTTAAGGGCAGTCAAGGCTAACAAGTCTAAGTTTACCATAAATATGATCACAAACCTTGGTACTTGTCGCCTTGGTGAAGATGTTTGCCAACTGATCTCCACTTGGTGTGTAACATAGAAGGATCACTCCCTCTTCCATACGCTCACGAACTTTATGGCAATCCACTTGTACATGATTGGTGCGCTCATGAAAAACCGGGTTAGAGTCAATGTGGATCGCGGCCTGATTGTCATAATGCATAGTGATAGAGTCCTTGATGTCGTTCCCTAGGTCTTTGAGAAGAGCTTTCAACCAAACCAACTCATCAGTAAGTCTCCTCATAGCCATGTACTCAGCCTCTACACTTGAACATGCTACCACCTTCTGCTTCTTAGTCTTCCAAGTCACCAAATTACCTCTAACAAATGTGCAATCGCCTCTAGTGGATTTCCTATCGTTCCTATCTCCAGTCCAATCTGCATCACAATACCCAGCTATATTCGAGCTCTCATACTTACCCATCCAAACACCCTGACTAGAACTTCCCTTCAAGTACTTGAGAATTCTCTCTACCATGGTCCAATGATGCTTCGTCGGAGCTTGCATATGTTGGCTTACCTAATTCACAGCAAAGCACAAATCGGGTCTAGAGATAGTGAGATAGATCAACTTACCTACTAGTTTTCGATATTGTTATATATCTTCAAACGGCTCATCATTCTTCTCCCCCTTTCGGTTGACCTTGTAACCATCTTCATGCGGTGTCTTAGCTGGTCTACACTCCAGCATACATGTTTCTCACAACAAATCAAGAGTGTACTTCCTTTGAGAGAGGAATAAGCCCCCGGAGAGCGGTAAATCTCAATTCCTAGGAAGTACCTTTGCTCACCCAAATCTTTAATGTCAAAAATGGAGTTAAGATAAAACTTAGTGGTTGTTATGCCTTCCTTATCATCACTGGAGATGATATGGTCATCGACATAGATCAAGACAACCACAATACCTCGAGGACCCTTAAGGGTGAAGAAAGTGTGATCCGCCTCAGACTTGCGAAAGTTGCGGTCTCTAAGAGTATAGCTAAGTTTGTGGTACCATGCTCTTGGAGATTGCTTAAGCCTAGATTTCTTTCCGGAGTCTCAGAACTTTCCCTGGACTAATCTTAGATTCCAGATCTGGTGGTAGAGTCATATATACTTCTTCATCCAACTCTCCTTGGAGGAAAGCATTCTTGGCATCCATCTACCATAAGTCCCAAGAGAGATTAGTAGCTAAGGAAAGAATGACTCTTACCGTGTGGAGCTTAGCAACTGGAGCAAAGGTATCCATGTAGTCAACTTGATACAAGGTTAATTATACCATTTTAACCTCTCGTGCGTATCGTATCGATGTACCACTTAAGGATTAAATCCACGAGGACCAATGGTTACACTATCATTCTTTAGAAAAAACTAGAGTTAAGACAAAACAAATAAAGATGGAAACTAAACTAAATTAGGATTAAACGATATGAAAACTAATAGTTTAAAATACCAAGTTCAGGAATTTCATCGAGAAAACAAGGAATTCGAACTAAGAAGACTATTCAGGACATTCATTCAAGCAATTCTCGACTAGAACATATAAATATAACAAGCCCACTGTCGTGGCACCTATTACTCTATTTAGTAACCTCGAAAGTATCCTAATTCTTGTTGGTCCTAGAGAAACTAATAGGCTTTACCAAACAGGTTCTAATATCCAAACTCAACCTTAACATCGACTTTCGTGGCGAAGGATTGATTGCTCATCTAAGGAAGATGTGATTCTTAACAAGCTTTTGGAATGGTAAGAAATCTGGGTTCATAAGCTAGCTAGCTACTTCTAAATTAAGCATTAAATACAACAATAGATGGAGAATACACAAGAATAAGCCCTATTTGTTTCTAATTCATTGAATCCTTAAATCCCTAGATAACCCTAAACCTGATAAGAAACTACTCAGACATAAAGCAAATAACAAGTAAAGAAAAAGAATAGATAAACATAAAAAAAATTGAATTAAAAGAGAAAAAGGTTCAGAAATCTTCTCCAAAGAGTGGTGGAGGATGAAATCTTCTCCCCAAGGTTACAATATAAAAGCAGCTATTAAAAAGTAATTATTGATTCCCTAAAAGTTCTCAGAAACCTATTTAAATAGGCTAAAAACGCATTTGGTACAAAATAAGGAAAATCTGGTATTTTTCGCAAAACTTCAATGATCGATCGATCAAAGGGTTGATCGATCGATTAAGGGGTAGAATGGTCGATCATGATATAGCAGGTCAATCATCAGGTCGAGCGCATCTTCTGGTGGCGTCTGTTCTCGGCCAGAATGACATATCTTCAGTAAAATCGTCATATCTTCCTAACCGCTTGTCCAATTGCCCTCAAACCACCTCCAAATGAAAGCTAACTCACGTGGCTATCTTGTATCCAAATTCTAGCTCGATCCAACGGTGTATCAGGATTCTGTATTCCTTATGCTCGTTTTCACTTAAAACACCTTATCTTCTCCAAATGTGTCCTAAGACCTGAAAAGACTCTAAAATGGACTAAAAGACTTTAAAACACATACTTTGACTCAATAAAACAATAGAAAACAAGGGTTAAAAATCGATAAAAATGCAGTATATCACAACTTCATAAGTCTGAGTGAAACCACGAACAACCAGTCTAGCTTTGTAACGTAATATCGCCATTCAACTTATACTTAATAGTGAACATCCGTTTGGTGGAAACAGCCTTCTTTCCTGGTGGTAATTCCGCCTCATCCCAATGTGTTGTTCTTTGCCATAGCATTAACCTCATCATCAACCGCATCCATCTATTCCTTGATATTCTTAGCCTCATTAAAGGTCTTAGGGACCTGGTGCACCTCAATCTTCCCAAGAAAAGCGTGAAATTCAGATGGTAAAAGGTCAATCGAAAATGCCATTTAAATGGGATGGGCTATTGCTTGAGCATTGTAGTAGGATGGACCATAGCCTGAGCACCTCGGGGCTCTGCGGATCCTAGAGCTCCGTCTAAGGTGTTGAACCAGAGGAGGCGGAACTGAAGTGGTCGCAGTCAAATCGGAAGTCTCAGTGGTAGCAACAAGATCGGTATTCTCAGCCAGACATGTGGTCACGGCCAAATTGACAGTCTCGGTTGAGTCGGACACCCGTGGTACAGACAGATTGCGGCCTGAAGGATGTTACCGATTGCGGCAGGAAGAGTGTTGTGGATCGCGTGCGGCCTGGCTAGACTTGTGCCCGGTCTATCCCGGATTGCGTGTGGCTGGACATGGATCGTGGGCATCCGAGCTTGGATCGCGTCTGGTCTGTCCTGGATCATGTGCAGCCTGGCTCAGACTGTGTTCGGTCTGTTCCGAATCGCATGCGACATTCCTTGGATCGCTTGCGGCCGAGGTTGAGGTTAAATCCGTCTGGTCCATTGATACACCTAGGTGATCGAGGAGAAAGCAGAGACTCGCAGCCCTATCCATGTTTGGTTCGGATAATTCTTGGAGGTCCTCCCAATTCTTTTCTTCATAAAATCCACGATCCTCCAAGAATTTAACATCACGAGACACATGCATACTCCTAGTCCCCTGATTATAACACTTGTAGCCCTTTTGAGTGGATGAATAGCCTATGAACATACACTTCTTGCTCTTGGCTTCAACCTTGTTCCTATGCTCTCCAGGTACTAATACAAAACAAACACAACCAAACACACGTAAGTGATCCAAATTAGGTTCAGTTTTGTTTAGTACCTTGTATGGAGACAAATCCTTAAGGACTTTAGTTGGTGTCCGGTTGATTAAATAGCATGCGGTTATAACTGCATCTCCCTAAAACCTCTTTGGGACATTCATGTGATACATTATAGATCTTGTAAACTCCATCAAATGGCGATTTTTCCTTTCGGCTGCGCCGTTTTGTTGTGGATTATAGGGGTATCTAGTTTGGTGTAGGATTCCTTGTTTGGTTAAGTACTCTTGGAAAGCTTTGTTCATGTATTCTCCCCCATTATCCATTCTTAATACCTTTAATTTCGAATTAAAATGGTTAGTTATGTATACTTCAAAATTTTTAAATGCATCAAACACTCTATCTTTTGAGGGCAAAAGAGTTATCCAAGTATACTTTGACTTCTTATCTATGAAAGTAACAAAGTATCTATGATTATCTCTAGAAACACAAGGAGATGTCCATACATCCGAATGCACAAGATCAAAGCAATTCTCATAAATAGTAGAAGATAAAGGATAAACCAATTTGCAATGTTTGCCCAAAATACAAGCTTCTAAATCAAAATTCTCAAAAGAAGAGTTAGGCAACATGAGTTTTAAAGTACGAAAATGGGGGTGACCAGCTCTAGCATGCCAAACAGAGTCACTAGAGTCACTAACTACACTACTAGCGAAAAAATGAGAAAAAAGGTTAGGGTCTTCAAGGATGTAAAGCCCATCTTTCACTCTCCCTTATCCGAGTAAGCTCCCGATCTTAATATCCTAAAATAGAACATCATTAGGACCAAAGATAACATAGGAAGCTAAATCCATCACCGCTTTCCTAAATGATAAGAGATTAGAAGTGAATTCTGGTAAGTCGAAAGCTCTAGTCTTTTTGTTAAAAAGACCTAAGTTCCCTACACCACTAACCGATATCCTAGCTTCATTTACTATCACAACACTCCCTATAGCCGGTTCTATGTTGCTAACCAAGTTCCTATTACTAATCATGTGATGAGAGGTACTAGAGTGAACAACAATCAGTTTAAAGAGATATTGAGAATAGAAACAGATACCGGAGTCCTTAAGTGCCTTGAGGGAGTTGATAAGGGCCTCAAGGTCTGACTTCTTGATCACATCTCCTTGGAAAGACGAAGAGGCCACGGTCATAAGTTCAACCGATCCGGTTGATGAGGAAGAACCCGCAGCTGGTCCGAGAGATGATGCCACAGCCTTGTCTTCCGATTGCTCTTGAGATAGATTAGCCTTGGAGTCTTGAATTTGGCAGGCTTGAGATGAGGATGAAACAACCAACACTTATCCTTCACATGACCCTTCTTCTTGCAATGATCACAAAATAGTTTTTCCTATCTTCAAACCTCCCATATGCTTTGTTAGCGGAGATGAGACTTGAGCTTCCTTTCCCTTCAAATAGCTCGGTTGAACCTTGTTCCTTTTGGATCTGAGAACACACTTCTTCAAGATTTGGGAGAGAGTGGGTTGTGGCAGCAGTTCTTAGAATATGCTTCACAAGGTCTTTGTAACTTGGATTTAGGTTCATCATGAGGCCGAAAACCTTGTCTTCCTCATTCATTTCCCTAATCACCTTAGGATCCATAGTCATTGGCCTCAACATGTCCAACTCTGCCCACAATGACCTAAACTTGCCAAAGAACTCGGTGAACTCCATATCTTCTTGATACAAACCCGCAAGAGCCTTCTTGAGCTCAAAAACCCGAGTCTAGTTTGAAACATTACCATAAATCCTCTTCAACGAATCCCATGACTCCTTTGCTGTCTCACAATAGTAATAGGCCTCAAGAATAGGCTGGTCTAAAGAGCTCAAAATGATGGACTTAACGGCTTGGTCCATGAGAAACCATTCATCATCCTCTTCAAGAGTATCTTCTTCCTCTTCATCACTTGAGAGTGGCTCCTTTCGAGGTTTTTCCTTAACAACATGACTCCAATATCCCTTCCTAGTATAGATTGTAGTCTTCATAGCCCTAGCCCAAAAGAGATAGTTTGGTCCCTTAAGAGTGATTGGAACCATAAGAGCTTTGTTGGAATCCATTAGAACCGAGAAACCCTTGCAACAACTTGGAGATTTTTGAGTTTTCCTCTTCCAAATCTGAGCAAGCTAGTAGCTTTCTTTGGAGATTTGAATAAAAACAGAACTTCCCTTGATGAAACTCAACGAACCAAGAGAGAAGCTTCAACAAAGATGGAGAAAGTTTGAGACTTTACCCTCGGATTCAAGAAAGTCCAAGACTTTATGAACCTTGGTGATAGAGCTTTGAAATTCCATTGAATCTGAACATAATGGAGATGACTTTAGCTTGGTAACACACACAAGATCAACACTTTCGTATTTGAAGACTAAAACCAAAGATTTCTTCTATTTGGAGATGAAGAATCCGCAACACTAGCAAAAAAGAAGCTGAGACTAGAAACAAAGATTTGAGAGGGAAATGAGAAGAATTGAAGAATTGAAATGAAAAGAGAATGGCCTAGGATCAGATTGCTCTAATACCATGAGAGTTTTTAGAGATTAATGAGTGGAAGTTTGATAGAATGGAGGAGAGATCTGAGAGAATAAGAGTGAGAGAATGGCCATAGTTTTCTCAAAAATTAAAGATAATTACATCAGTTGTTCCAATATATAGACAAGACCAAGATACATGATTCAAAGTAGAGCAAAAAGCAAATCTGCTTTTTGCTTTTGACTAACGTACTAATTTGTACATCCACACCATGTGAAAGACTACACCTTATCCACTCTAAAGGTCTCTTGTTATGATCATGATAGGCCTTTCTCTTCTTAATGGGCTAATGCTAGCTTGGCTAATATGATCCATAGACAATGCACAAACGGACCCATAACCAAGCAAGGATGAGTCACTCGACCACTTGGGAAGGTGTTGGTTTGATTGACTGAAGATACAAGACTAATAAATTGTAGAAAAATGCAGTATATTTCATAATTCGTATACAAGGAATTTAATTAAGATATGAAACATTACGTGACTACAAATAGCACTGCATTTGTCTTATTAATCGGTACATTTAGTTATGATAATTGCAATTTCATGATACTTCTAATACGAGTTAATAATAGAAAATAAGGTTTTAGTACTCTTTTTGTTCTATACAAATTCTTTTTTTTTTTAATGAAAAACACAAAATTTAAGAATTACACAGATTTTAGCTTGTTTCTTGTTTTTTTTTTTTTTTTTGGTGGGGGAAAGGGGGGAAAAGGCCNTTTTTTTTTTTTTTGGTCGGGGAAAGGGAGGAAAAGGCCTCCCAACCTTTTTTATTAATCAAATAAACGAATCAAGTGTTCATCAGTCTAGGGAAAGAAACCCCATCCTGATCCTCACGAATAAAAGAATCAAAACCATCTGGAGGGACTAACAAAGCATGAAAACCTAAAGGAAGAGAAAAGGCATAGTTAGCCAAAGCGCCAACAAGACGATTGGTCTCCCTATATACATGTGTAAAACGGACTATCCAGTCCCTAGAACAAAAGTCATGGCACAAGCGTACCAGGAAAGACAAAGGATGTGAGTCTGCAATCCCAGTCAATAAGAACTCCACCACAATCCGAGAACTGACTTCAACTTCAACTCGCTGCACACCCCTCTTCCATGCCATAAACAATCCATAGTATACTCCCCACAATTCAGCTAGAGGAGCTGAACAAATCCCAATATTCACTGAAATGCCGCAACACCAGTTCCCTGAAGAGTCACGGAGGACCCCTCTTGTCGTAGCATAACCAGGATTGCCTCTTGAAGCACCATCTATATTCAATTTAAATTAAGAAATCGAAGGCTTAACCCATGCTATAAGACGCTCCACACGCAAGACTGGAGGCTTCCCAACTCCCAAAAGTGCAAAGGCTTTAACGGACTCCAAACCCTTATCCTTAATAAACTGAACACGGTCTCGACATGTCAATGACCCTCCAAAGACATTATTACACCTCCATTTCCAATTCCACTAGATTATAATAGCAAAAAGTGACGACCACGGGCAGCCAAAAATACACTTTTCACTACCCAAATTCTCAAAGAGCCACTCAAGTATAGTTTGCGCAAAGAAAACTTGTCTCCGGTATCCTGATAAGAAGCGAGACCAGATACCAAGAGTAGCAGGGCAATCCCAAAGTACATGAGTCAAGGTTTTGATACTGTCATTACATACCTGACCAATTGACGAGGTAGCCAAGTGTCTCCGAGTTCTTTCTGAATTCGTGAGAACACCTGTTGAGAAACCATCCAAAGAAAACAACGTATACGTTCAGGAACTCGTACACGCCAGATGCGTGTATAAAAACTCGTCATATCCTGGCGTAGAATAGATGAACGAGTGAGAGTATAGTAGGCAGACCGAACCATGAATTGACCATTCGGTAAATCTCGCCAAGACAAACGATCACGAGCTCCCGTAAAGCTATCAGTAACAATAGACAGTAAATTGAGACAAATATCCTCCAGGAGTAAATGTTGGCAGCGATCCCAACAGTCAAGTTCAAATCCTCTGAAGACAAAATTTGTGTGGCAAGAAAAAGTAGTGGTTGAGTAAAGAGCCATTGATCCGACCAAAACTTAACCACACATCCACCTCAAATTGGGAAGAATAACGTCACGTAACCCACTAATAATACTTCTCCAAGTTGAAGATATCGGTCCCTTAGGAAATAGCCACTCCTTATCGTGGACCGAGGTAACCTTGTACTTACTTGATAAAATTCACGCCCAAAGACCTATAGAAGTCAAGACTGATTTAGTTAAGGTAAATCTTCCGGCAAAGCTCAAACAGCGGCTTTTCCAACCCGAAAGCCATGAAGAAACTTGTTCTAAAACCTCTGAAAATGTGTATTTATTTATGGTCTTTTGAAGAACTAGAATACCCAAATATTTACCAAGGTCTGTAGTAGCCTGGATACCACTCTCTTGGCTAATATTTTGAGCTAGAGGTCGCTACACATTATCAGAGAAAAATATCTTAGACTTGTCAAGACTCACTCTTTGTCTAGAGGCAGCACAAAAGGCTTCCAAAACCCGTCGAATAACTTGAATTTAACCAATAGAAGCCTCCGCAAAAAGTATCAAATCATCGGCAAAATAAATATGAGACAGAGCTGGACCTTCATGGGATAATTTAATAGGTTTCCACTCATTTTGTATCACTGCTTGATCGATCAAATGGCATAGTCTCTCAATACATAACACGAATAGATAGGAAGACAAAGGATCAACGTGACATAATCCCCTATTCGGCTTAAAAGCTACTATTTTCTCACCATTCCAAACAAGACACATCGAAAGGTTTGATACACAACGGATAATCCACAGCACCTACCTGTCCAAGAAACCCGCAGCTCTCAATGTATCTTCAAGAAAAGTCCCAATGGACACGGTCATAAGCCTTTTTGAGATCAAGTTTGAGTAACATCCAATCCTTTCTCCCTTGCTTACGTCTCATGGAATGAACTGCTTCCTAAATAACCATAACATTATCAACACTGAGTCTACCCGAGATAAAACTAGCATGAGCAGGACCAATGAGATTCGACATAAAAGGCTTAAGTCTCCGCATTAGTCTCTTTGTAATAGCTTTAAAAAGCACGTTACATAGACTAATAGGGCAAAATTGTTTCATATTATCCGGACTTGGAACCTTAGGAATAAGCACCAAAAGTACATCCTTAGTCTCTTCGGGTAAGACACCAGACTCGAAAAAATTCAGGACAAAACATGTAACCGAAGGACCCACCATTTCCCAACAATCTTGGTAAAAAATTGGTTGAAACCCATCTGGACATGGAGCTTTGTATTTTCCCATAGATCTCACCAAAGCTTCAGTCTCGGTCAAAGTAAAAGGCTTCGACAAAATAGACACATCCCTCTCTGAGAGACGAGAAAACCCCGAGTGAGGAAGAGGCATACCAGCCATATCAATATCATCAAGAGAGAAAAGACGGTCATAGTAATTAAGACCAAGTTGTTCCAGCTCATCGGGATCCAAAATCCAACGACCCAGCATTATCCTTAAGGCTCTCAATATGGTTTCTCCTTCGTCAGATAATAGTATATGTGTGAAAGAATCTTATGTTCCTATCTCCCAATACAACCCATTTTTCACGTGACTTTTGAAACCACAATAACTTCTCTTGCTCCATAATAGTCTCGAGTTCCTGTTGAAGACGAGCCTCTTCAGCAATAAGATCATCCGTTACATTCAAATCAATACATTCTTGTATTCGTGAAACATCCTTTATTAAGGATTCTTTTTTACGGTTGATATCCCCAAAAACTTTGTGGTTCCACTTTTTAAGAGTATTCTGAAGCCTACGAAGAGCTTCCATCGTAGAAATCTTATTTGACCAAGACGAGTTAAGTAAATCACGAAATCCCTCATGTTGTAACCATATCGCTTCAAAGCGAAGGCCAACGAGAAGGATTATTTGCCCGTGGAGGAGAAATCTGAATGAACAAAGGGGTATAATCGGAGGAGAAGAAGGGAAGATGAGATACCTTAGCTTCCTGCCATTGTAATCGAAGTTACGGGTTACATAATATACGATCCAAACGCTTGGCAATAAAATTTTGCTCAGTCTGACCTCGTTTCCAAGTGAATCTATTTCCTACAAATCTCATATCCACCAGAGACATATCATTAATCCAGTCCACAAAGACAAGGGAGTCTTGAGAAAAAAGACTATTCCCTCCTGTACATTCATCCGCACGCACTATTGTGTTAAAATCTCCGCCAACCATCAAAGATGTTGAGATGGATTGAATAATAGTACTCAATTGTGACCATAAATTAGCACGTCGGCTACTAGATGGAGCCGCATAAACCGTAATAAGATGCATAACCTCAACGCCAAACTCAACCTTGGCATGTATAAACTGATCCGTAGAATCTACTATTGTAACCGTTCTTACATCTAAATGCCACAAAAGCCATAGACCGCCACTCTGTCCTACGGAGTCAACATGAAAGGATTGATCGAAACCAAGTCCCTGACAAATAACTCGCGCTCTATCACCTCCCACGTGAGTCTCGAAAATAGGCAAAACATCCACAAAAAATTTCTTCATATAACGAATTGAACGTCAGAAATTAGGTTTATTCGCCCCTCCCCCCCACCCGGCA
The DNA here is from genome assembly GCA_900406405.1 of Lepidium africanum. Classification (NCBI taxonomy): domain Eukaryota; kingdom Viridiplantae; phylum Streptophyta; class Magnoliopsida; order Brassicales; family Brassicaceae; genus Lepidium; species Lepidium africanum. The sequence continues at coordinate 58,787 of OVAX01000658.1, forward strand.
ATTCCATAATATGCAATTCATCATAAGATAAATATAAATGAGAGAAAGAATTGCCAGGGAGGGATGTTAAGCATCCGCTAAACCCTCATCTCTCATATACGTATCATCTGCATTCATTGTCGTATTCTGCAAGTCACCGCAAGCCGTTAACATTGTAGAGTAAACATCCTCGACCAGACTCATATTCCAAACTCGAACCATCACAGTGGTCACATCTGACCAAAAATAAGGCCTCATACAGGTTTAGTAGCAACAATCTTCAATTTTTGCTTGTTATCAGTGGATTTTAATCCCAAAATTTTCCTTCCTTTCGTAGCAAGAGACGAAACCTTAACACCACTCGAAACACCATTACCCTCCTGAGTCTTACTGGGTTGCGAAAAAACAAAGAGATTTTCCTTATTTGCCTCACGAGTAGCTTCTGATGTCGGAGGAGAAATTGGCATCTTAGACACACGAGGAATGGTCGGGAGCTTAGACAAAACCTTCTTAACAACTTCCTTGTTATTACCCAAATCTTTCAAATCCTTTTGCTTAGAAGCATTCAAATCAACTGACATAACTGTAACATGGTTAGGAGGTAAGTCACGCCTACGAGCAACCTTCTTAGCCATCACAAACCCATCATCATGCGACGCTGAAGGAATGTTTGATGTTTCAGTTAACGGAGTTGTGGAGATCGGAGACGCAGCTTCAGTACTCGCCTGAGACCTACGAGGACAAGCACCAATCACATGACCATAAACACCACAATTTGCACAAATAACCGAGAGGCCTTCATATTCAATAATGTAACGAACGCCATTAACTTGGACAGTACTCTTTAAAGGCTTGGCAAGATTAACTTCAACACACACTCTTGCAAACCTAGCGCGGTCCATATTACGTGTGTTACCATCAACTTTAATCGGGTCACCAACACCACGAGTTATACTCATAACAATCACCGAGTGATAAAAATAAGCTGGGAGTTGTAGGATCTGAACCCAAACAGGCGTGATTAAGATTTCATCTTAAGTAGGATCAAAATCTACATCCCATGACTTAATTAACAAATAACTTCCAAAGACTCTCCATGGACCTCCAGTAAGAGCAGCAAGGTAATCTTCTTCTTTCTCAAAACGAACCATAAAGAAATTCCTAAGAAGATCAAAGACCGACATATCACCCTTCGGAGACCATAGCTCCTTAAGTTTACGGTACATCACAGCAACTATAGCGCTCCTATCAAGTATCTTGACCACCAAGCAATTCTTCCAAAGACTTTTCATAGTCGCAATAACCTCATCCCCCACAGTTATCACAACCTCACCATCTTCCCCGCTTGGAAAATCAACTGTAGTACGATCTAAGACAAAATCCTCATCAATAGCCATCTTCTGAGATTGGATACCACCTACGCCCGATTTACAAAGTCATGAGGCCCACAACACGACCATTCCCACAGACTCCGAAAGTTGTCCCTTAAAACCCCCATCCACCACCATCACATCTTGCACGCCACCGCCCGAAGCCCTAGTATCGTCGCACATAAGATCGTCGCTCATTTGTTTCTTGTTAATTATATTAAATCATGATCTAATATCTAAGCAAAAAAAAAAGGAGCCAATAAAATTAGGGAATTTTGTCCATTATGTATTTTTAAGTTATAAATTATCCACAATATACTTTTTTAAAACCTTATTGAAATATATATTTATGAGGACATAATCTATAATTATGTCTACATGGGACGATTCATGTCCATAATTCGCTACATATGTCCATATGAGAAGATTTATGTACATTATTCGTTATATATATACACATGAGATCATTTATATCCATAATTCATTATATATGTCCAGCGTAGATAAATTACTATCCATGGGAGACAGAACTGTGGATTATGTCCCCATAAAAATATATTTTTGATAAAGTTTTATAAAAATATATTTTAGACAATTTATAACTGGATAATTTTCTCATCAAATTATACGTAGGAGTAATTGTCAACTATAAAAAATTAAATATAAGTTATATTTTCATATAAACTTATCAAATCATGTGATATTATGAAGAGATCTCTTGAAATTGTAAAATTCTAACCATGAATCTTTAAAAACTTCTGAATCAAGTGAAATCTTTTTTCTATATTTTTAAAACACTCTTTTGCCCATTTTTATTTTTTTCAGACACACTAAATTTTTTCTTTCATTTTTAATCAAAATATCCAGAGTTGTGACATTATTATCATCTATTGTTGTCAAATGGAACAACTACTAAAGCTACCTTTACCAATGTTAGATATGTAGAACACTCAACGCATTAATCTTCATCATTTAACAACCACAACTTTGTTAAAATGAGAAAGTCTACTATTGTAGTAATGTAATATGAACACATATACTGTAACTGATATTCCTATATAATCTCATTTTGGATAGCTGAGTTTAGCAAATTCTCTTAAAGTATATATATATATATCTTATACAACTTAATATTTTTAATGCAGTACCTGAAAGTCTGACAAGAGACAACCAAAACAGTTGTCATAATATATGTACTGGTCCATATAAATTATCTTACAGATTTTGTATAAAATATGTTAGTGCTTTGCTAATTCGATACTTTAATAATTAGGTGACATGCATGCTGGTTTCCAATACTTCTTTAAACATCAAACTATAATTTAAAATAAGCTAACACTTCTTATTATTGATGAGATTTGATATCTATATTGTTCCTTCTGTTTTAATTTATAGAGATGTTAAAGATTTGTTCTTTTTTGATAAATTAGGAGCTTTTGGGCGAAGTTTCGAATATCCTTTGCACAAATGCCCAATGACCCATAATTTCCTAGAGCCTAAAAAGACCATATAAAAGTACTGTGGCCAAAGCGAATCGAATGGAGGTATAAATATAAACACCCTATACAGTTACTGGTTATCTTTAAAATTTTAAGACATAGATTAAGGAATTATCTCATTTTTAACGTTGTTCGAATGTAAAACACACAACATGTTGAAATAAAAGGCAGTAAATATTTCACATTAAAAAGATATATATATATATATTGGTAATTTGGTATAATGATGAAGAAGAAAGCGAGATGAAAATGCGAATTGGTGTCTAAATGAAAGTCATAACCAACGACAGTAACTGGACAATTCTAAAAGCTGTAAGAACCCTATCGCACCTGTCTCTCTTTTCCTCTGTGGTCTCCACTTTTATATCTCCAATGCTTATTTATTTAATATTATTACTTTTATTTTAAAACCTTAATCGTCTTTCTAGATCTTAAATTGTGTCGAAGTATTCAACTAAAAGAATACCTTTTTGTAAAAAGGAAAAATCTCATTCAATCTCTAGTCATCTCCGCCTTTAACTCAAGCATCTCCGGTGTCATTAGTTTCAATTATATGTAGACTTTTAGTCCTCTGCCAACCCTAATTACTTTAAATCAGAAGTATGCTTTCCTCTAATTTTCTCTCCCAATTATATGACCCGAAAATGACAGTTGTAATCTGTGTGCTATGTAAATCATTCAGATGTCAGATGAAGTAGAACGGTTTTGAAGCTGCAGATTAAGTATGTTGCGTTGAGAAGGGAAAAAATGAATAGTATCTTTGTTCTTTTCGTTCAAAAAGCCTTTGGTCATGTCCTAAAGACATTTTCATTTGGCGTCATCATCATTCTATTAGAAGAGACATGTTTAAGCACATAGCTCAATTCCCATATGCTTAACGAGGAGAAGTCCATTAATTACAATAGAAGAAAGAAGGAAAAATATCATAATTTATTTGCATGAGGACACAGTGAGGACATACATTACTTTTGTTTTGTTTTTCTTAAAATGTAATTATAACATTAGTTATTAACTGATTTTTTTATAAGTGAAGTGGGAAATGAAAAACAAGAATATAATATGAAAATAAACACAAATTGTTATTTCCAAGAAAGGCAAACAAAATATGGCAAAAAGAAAAAAAAAGAAGAAAAAAGACGAAAAGATACAAAGGTAGGTTTGGTTTTGGTCAAACTCTAAACAAAGCCTAATGCTATTAAACCTAATGAAAAACATATCCAAAAATAAATAAACTAACCCAAAAACACTATCCATTTCCTTTGTATAATTATCATGATTTTCTATCATACAAAGGATAATCATGACTAGTCTAGTAAACTAAGATTTATGACGAGTGAGAAGAGGTTGTTTTTCAAAGAGACCAAGTCTATAATCACCAAGCTTAGACTTGTAAGCAGAAGATTTGTATTGAGACCAAGTGAATTCTTTGTAAAGCCAATCCTCTTGCTTAGGTACAAGGCTTGACAATGGAGCTATCTTCTCACTCAATGGTGGTCCTCCAAAATATATCATTGAAATCCTCGATCTTCTCGTATCGGCTAAAACTCTGTGTTTAACACTTTTGAACCTCCCATTAGTCATAACCTGCAATCACGGAGCACTGTTAATAACGTGGGACTTAGACTTTGCTAATGTTGTACGAATCAAACACTATGATTATACATATTTATTTATTGTTATAAAATTATATATATATATATATCGGACTTATGTCCATCGTGTAATAACACTAGACTAATCACGTGAGGCTCAGTGTCTACATAGATTTTCTAGACGTGCACACAAGAAATGCAACTTTAAAATCCTTTTTTTTTTGTTAATTAACTTTTAAACCCTTTTTCTTTTACTTTTATTTTACTTCCTAATATATCTATATAATATCAAACGAAAATATATATTAAAAAAAAAAAAGAAGAAGAAGATTTCCCATTTGAGAATTTTTTTGTCGACCCTCCAAGAAATCCCAATTTAGAAAATTGAAGAAAAATATAACTAAAATATAAATAAAATATTTTTAGATAAAAACATACATACGTTTTTAATGAAAAATTGAATTATCCAATAAATAAACAGCAGAAATTGTATAAAACACAAAACAATAAAATCTTTAAATACACAAAATTATCAAAAAAACACTTTAAATTAGTTAATATATCAAAAAAAGAATAAAAAGAGTAGGGAAAGGGACCTGAAGAGCATCTCCAACATTAATGTAGAAAGAAGAGTGATCAGGAGGGACAGCGACCCAACTTCCATCTTTCACACAGATTTGAAGACCGGCCGTGTTATTTGATCTTAGCACTGAGATTATCTGTGGGTCTGTGTGTTCCCCGAACCCCACTTTCACCATCTTCTCCGCCTCTTCCTCCGCCGCCGGATAATGGTTTAGTCTCAGACACGAGTCACTCTTTTCGTCTCTTATCATCTTACTCAAACTATCTTTAGGTTCGATTCCTAATCCTTCCGCCATCATCTGCAACACCTTGCTAGACACTTCCTTCACCTCCTTCATGTATTCTTCCACTAGCTCTCTGTTTCAATTTTCATTCACAACGGTCAGATTTCGATTATAAGATGAAATAACAGAGTTCTCTGTTTTTTTTTTACTCTTAAGTGAATGAATTTGTGGTTGTTTTTCATGCTTTTTTCTCAGGGAATTCATGGCAAATGCAATTGATTGTGTGTAACGTTACTGAGATAAATTTACCGGAAAATTTGAGGGGTTTGACGGAAAACGGCGGAGGTTTTGGGAGAAGAGAGCTGAGTGTTAGCATTGAGGAGGATATATTCAATCCAACCAACGTCACCGTTTGGTCCAATTCGTTTATTACCATAACCGTACGGTTCAGGTGGACCGGCCCGGTTTTTAAGAGATTGAGGTAAGGAAAAGAACCCAACAGCTTCCTGTTCTAAACGTGTCATGAGTTCGGGTCGAACTCCATGGTTTACGACTTTGAAGAACCCGAACTCCTCACAAGCTCTTATGATTCGGGTTTTGGCTTCTGGGTGGGTTAAATCCACGATGGGGATTGATTGAGAAGTGAGAACCGGAACCGGTTTGTAAGGTGGGATTACGGATATGTGGTTATCTAAAGTAACTGGCTGTGCTAAAACCACCATGTTCGGTTTTTGTTCTTTTACACTTTGATAACAAAATCTTTGACAGAAGAAAAAAGATGAGTGAAGATTGAAGCAAAAATTGCAGAAGAAGAAGAGAAGAGGAAAAAGGTTGTAGTGATGATTTAGCAACTATCGAGGAAGCAATTTTGCTTGGCATTTATAGGGAGTTGTATGTGGGGGAGGACGCGAAAATGGAATTCGAAATATTTGTAATAATATATATTTACTATTATGATTTTTGTTTATAATTATTGTGTCATATTTATTTTTTGCATGTCGAGTCTATTCTTGTTTATTTTACACATGGAAATACAGCGTGGAGTTTTTGTTTTTATTTTCTTATTTAGGTTTATGAAATCGAAGTTGGTATTTGTATGGTCTTTTTTATATTTATTTTTAGTTTTCATTTTCTGCATATTTTACTTTGACTACTCACGTATTCACGCGTATGGATTGTTGACAAAGGCAGAAAAGGATCACGGGTCGTAGTTTTTCTTAATTAATTATTGACTCCAAATGTTTCAACAATTTCACGATTTTTATAATATAAAGTTATGCTTTTTGTAAGAAAAAGCTATTCTCTTTTGGGTGATGACAACAACCTTTTCTTCTTGAACTGAAAATACCTTTTTACCAAATACTAAATATACTACATGATGATCATTGATATACACATTAATTAAAATTATTTTTCTGATCATTAAAAAGTTTTTTTTTTTAGATGGAAAATAGTTAAGTTTATCAATTGTGATTCTAGTTAGGTTTTGTTTTTTAAAAAAATTGGCTTAATAGCCTTTAATCTCACCTCTATTATTGCAAACAGTAACGGATCTACGAATAGTTTCAGTATGAGACATTAGTTCACTTGAATGTATGAAAAAATACATATGAAAAACAAAAAATATCAAAATTTAATCCAAAAAAAAAAAATTTGTGTGAGGCACTTGCCCCACTTATGGACTAAGTAGATATGCTAATGATTACAAGTAGAGGATTATGGACTAAGTAGATATGCTAATGATTGCAAGTAGAGGATTCGCTTCCTGATGCATAGAAATTTGTAAAGAGAACACTACCACTAGTCTATATGTCCTAGTTAGATTTATACACATTTATTTTTTATTTTTTATAATTTTCAATTTTATTCTAAAGTAGATATTTATTGAACGAACGCTATTTAAGTTTTTTCACAGTATATGATATGTTTCCACTTTCATGTTTTCGTTTGTGACCAAAATTTGTTTCATGTATTCCCTTAGTGATCCTTCACTAAGTGATTATTAAACATGAACAAGGTTATATAATTAGGCGGTGAAATCAGATTCAGACGGTAGATAAAAAACAATCACATCCGGCCAATCTTCATTCAAACATTGTCAAACTTCTATAATATATTTTAGAGGAAACACTTGTATAATAAATTTTTTTTTTGTATAAGAAACACTATTATTGTTACATTACTACTGATATTTTACGTGCTCATATATTAATATTATAGACTTGCAAGTTAAAGCAGTGGGAAGTCGACATATTTTCCATGGCTAAGTCTTGGAAGTCAAGGCTTCTTTTCGACAATACTTTCGAAGTTTCTCTTTTTAATAATAATGTAACAAAATAAAATAAAAATATCACCGTTTTAGAGTTTATCTTAAATTTAAAATGTATGCAAATTTTTAGTTATAAGGTTGAAATCAGATTGCCGAAAAAAAACTTATACATGTTAAAATGTATATCCGCATAGAAGAGCTAGCGGTCTAATATATGTAAATGGATAAATAATTTTACTAAAACGGTAAGTTATAGTCATTTTTTTGTTTATATATATATATATATATAAATAGATATTTTATTTTCAAAAAGTACATTCCAATATATACTGTGATAATCAACCCATACTTAGTTGCCGATGAAGATTGATAAACTTAAGAATGGCAACAAAAAATTTTGAAAGTTCTGTCATGTCATCTGCTCCTCATGGTTTCAATTTAGGTAGAAGTTAAGTTGTGGTTGCAAATCAATGTTGAGCATACGACTATCTGAGTTTCGCCGAGTAAATGTTGTAGCTATGACTGTTGTGAAGTTGGCCATAGATCGAAGTTGTGAGTCAAGGAATCATGCCATTCCAAGTAGCATATTGGTCGTGGTTTGGGCTTGGTTGGTCTTCTTCTTTGTAGAGTTTCATGTGCAAAGGTTTTCATCTTCGCCATCGGTGTTAGGGCTTCATGGTCGACTCCAACTTCGTGGTGGTGCTAAGGTTCTTTCTAGTTCTGCAACTTTGTCGTTGATTTGGCTTGGCCGGATATTTGAATTCTTCGGCTTCCTTCTCTGCTTATCGGTCTTGAGTTTCGATCCTTTCCAGTTTAGATATCGGTTTGTCATTTTTTTAATCTATTTTATTAAGTTTTAAGTGTCTGTTTAAGAATAAATCTCTCATAATATTTAGGTTAGGTCCAAGTTTAAGAGCTTATTTTCTGCTGTCCTAGATTGCTGCTGCTGTTTTCCTCTTCGATTTGATCGGTAACTGTGCACATATGGGTTTGGTTTCTACAGGTAGAGGTTTGATTTGTTCCTTGTTAGAATTCTCAAAACTTGATCGAGATCTAGTCTTTTGTTGAGTTCTAATGAGGTGTAAATCAGTTAACTAAGTTTTTTATTTCGTCAATTCCAAAAGAAGTATGTCATATTCTCTTATGTCCTTCTCTGCTATGTAGTTTGTCTTGGTCTCGTTTTCATATAGGTTTCTTTCTATACTTTCGTGCAGTTAAGGCTGTAATTAGCAGTTTTTTTCATTCGTGAAATATATTATTTATTCATTATAAGAGATTTTGTCATCAGTTTGAGTTTTGTATAGTAACTGGTGATTTTGATTTCCGGGTTAAGGATAGTAAATCAACGAGTCTTTTATAAAATAGGTCTTAAATAGATTTTCTTTGGGTTAGTTTTATGTTCAATATTAGAAAAATTCCCATTTTTTGGGTCTAGATTCTGAAAATATATTTATTTTTCGCTAGTTTAAATATGTAATTTATATATTCCTACTTTGTTTAATGATATGTGATCTTCCAGTGAAAGAAAAGAAAAAACAAACCTTACCTACAAATTACAATAGATTCAAAAGATTTCGATAATTTTGACCCACGTTTTATAATATGGTATACAAATGTCAAGATATGCATTGTCCAATTTTCGGTTGGTAAAAAGAGAGGACACAATTTATTCATTTTCACTCTCCGATTTGAAAATAAAATTTTGAAGATTTAAAAAGACTTTTTGATCATATTACAAAACTATTTTATTGGTTCAAACAACCACCGCCCGGCCCCAATGCACATGTATGTCGAGAGTGATATATTTGATACGCCGTAATAATTTGGCATAGATTTTTGGCTATTTAGAGTATCACAATGACCCCATAAGAATATTTCGGGTCAAAAGCTAAATCTTGAGATATAGGATAAAGATTGCAAAAGTTAGATACAGAGAATTCTATTTCTCTTTGACTTGCTACTTTTTTAGAGGATAATTCGAGACATATGTAACATACTCCCAAAATGTAAACCAAAATTATTCGTTAAGATTTATGGATGAAAATGATTGGATCTCTCATGTAAATCCACAGATAAAAGTTTTTACCAGTTTTCTTAGTAACGGAGAAACAAAGTTTCCTTCTATTGTCAAACTCTAAAACTTTACCAATATTATGTAGGCTAAATGTATGTTTTTATATTCAAATTGGGAGAGTAGACGTTAGATGTGACAATTAATCACTTAATCAAAATATTCTTCCAAAATTTTTATCAATTCATAAAAATTTAAAAAATCTTCAAACACTTAAAAAAGTTATAAAAAGATAGATACTCCTTACGCGCAGGGAAGTCGTAGGAGTAAAGGATTGTGATGTTGAAGAACAAAGCCGACCAATCAAAGAGGCCCAAGGCCAGCATTCTTACACGTTTTTTAAAAATATTTATTTCTTTCATTATTATAAAATTAAATAAAAACATCCTTATCCTTAGACTGTTCGACTCCACGTTCTCGTAGCATCGCAAATAATTGGTGCACCCATCTTTTACAATCATTAACACATAACTATTTTCTTATCATTCTCTTTTTATGTAAAAATTAATCAGGTTTATCCTCCGAATTTAGCTGCATTACCTATATTAATATGTAAGATGATTTTCATATTGCAATTTGCAAAACTACTCATATGCTTTTTGAAGATTTCTTTTTTTTTTTTGGTTACAATCTCTTACAAATCATTCATGAGAAAGAAATTAGTAATCCTAAGTTTTCTAGTTTCACGATGATAAGAATAACTCTCTTTTAAGGTTAAAATCACTCAAACCTTAGGCTCCCAAATCTCATGAATTGTGCTACAACTTTAGCACCTTCTTATAAAGGGAGATACACCTCAAAACTCAAAAACACAAAATGGAAAACTAACTTTAGATAACTCCTAAAGAAAGTAAACTTAACAATTCAAATATGTATCTTTAGCTTCTTCTAACTTGATTGTTAAGCAAGCTTAAACAACATTCTCCCCCTTAAGCTTGAAATCAACTTTCTTCACATCTTTGACTCCAATAAGTTCTCTCATCTATTTGAACTTATTTCTTCCAAGTGTCTTTGTTAGTATGTCTGCCTTTTGCTCATTTCCTGGAACATACTCGACCTCAACTTGTTCA